>CAIGRO010218554.1:0-10691 GCA_903798355.1 Fraxinus baroniana | reverse complement strand
ATGAAATTTGGGGCGTTACACATTCAAACTTAGTACTTAGACGCTTCACCATTATATGTAAAGGTAAAACATTTTTATACTTGGCAATACATCATAAGCTCAAAGGTGTAATTTTACAAGATTCACCATAAAAGTGTTTTTACGAGAAAAATATCCAGCCACCCTCCCAATAGGGGGCCGCCACGTGTCGAGCAGGTAAAAGATCATGTAAAAAATTTGGTACAAATAGATTTTTCCTTTTAAATATGACTAACACTTTGAAATAACATCTTAAAAACGTCCATCCAACACTTACATTGGATAAAATTTAAGACGAGGGCATTCTGGGCGAAAAAGGGTGTACCAGATGTCCGGTATAATCCATTTTTGGCCACAACGGTATTTTTTCCAACGGTCCAATTCCCTGACAAAAATAACGGATAATTAACTTTCTGGTATTTTACTGGACGTCCAGTAAAGTGCGTCCGGTAAGACAGATTTTTTGACCGTTTGAGAATTATAAATACCTCACTATTCCTTCACTTAAACTAACAATTCTTGAGCATTAAAGTGAGGATTTTATTGATCCCAACTACCTTATTCTCTATTTTTAAAGAGATCAAAAGCATTAAATCTTTGAAAAACTCTTGAGTGATTAATTTGTGAAAAATCCTTTGTTCGTCAAAATTTTCTCATTCAACACCTTGAGCTAAACTTATTGTCATTTATTGAAGTGTTTGCCTCTTTTCTTCTTGTTATCAATCTTGATTCTATCATTCATCGAGAAGATACATTTTTCACTTGTATATTCATTTTTGAATTGTGGGTCGTGTTGAGGTCCCGGAAAGCTCAACATTGTAAAGTGATCGGTACTCCTTGATTGTAAGTCACCGGAAGCGTTGTAAATGGTTGGATTTCGCCACAAGTCAATCAACATAGTGAAAAAGACCTTGCTCGTGACGGAGAGCTTGGTAACAGGAGACATAGCTCATAACATTGGATTGAACCTCCATATTATACCGTTTGTACCATCTAACCCTCTTACTCAACGTCTTTACTTTGTACAAACTTATTTCAATTATATACGTGTTTATTTGTGTTTGGTTTGTTTCATTATCATTAGTGTGATCACTAGTTTAAAATCTTGTATTGATAATGAAAAAGTTATAAAAACCAATTCACCCCCTCTCGGTTAGCCAATCTTGGACTTTCAACAAGAAATTCCTAAAGGAATTACTTCCGGAAAGCAAAGAGAACTCCACTGACCAGCTACATTGTGGACAACAGTTCACGTAGGAACCAATCGCCTCCTATTGTGTTTGCACATAAGGACTCAGAGGATGTTCATTACCCCCATTGTGATGCCTTGATTGTGAGGGTCATGGTGGCTCGCAACGGACTAAAGCGAATGTTGGTAGGTAACGGTAGTTCGGTCAACATCACTTTTTGATCCACTTTTGATAAAATGATTTTGGACCATGAGTTGACTCCTACCAACACTCCCTTATATGGTTTCACGGGAAACAACATAATCCCAAGGGGAAAGATTACACTTGCAGTCAAAATGGGGGAACCTCATTTGTCAACATTGAACTTTATTGAGTTTTTGATAGTTGATAGTAGGTCTGCCTACCACGGGGTGTTGGGAAGACCACCTTGAAAGAACTTGGAGCCGTCACTTCCATCCACCACCTGTGCATAAATATCCTAACTGATCAGGGAGTGACGACGGTGAAAGGTGACCAAAGAGGAGCCCGGGAGTGTTATTTGGAGGCCGTCAGAAAGGCGAAGCCTAGGGACCTGAACATAGTGCTTGGGGATGTGGGCCTAAACGTCCCCTTGGAGATGCCTACCTATGATGAACTCGACCCCCGCATTATTGAAACTGAATCCCACCTCAACGACGCATTTCGGGTCTTACAGAAGTACCGCATAAGGTTGAACCCTCTCAAGTGTGCATTTGGAGTTATATCAGGCGAATTCCTGGGGTAAATGGTCAACCAACGAGGCATGAAACGAATTCCTAGAAAATCCAGGAATTGATTGAGATAGGGTCCCCTCATAAACCAAAAGAAGTGCAAAGTCTAACTGGTCGAGTGGCCGTTTTGAGCCGCTTCATATCGAAGGCAATTGACAAGTGCCTCCCATTCTTTAAGATCCTGAAAGGAGGTAAGAAATTCCAATGGACCGAGGAGTGTGAAAAGGCCTTCCAGGGGCTAAAGAAACACCTAGGGTAGGCTCCCATCCTATTAAAACCCAAGCTGGGAGAAACTCTACTACTGTACTTGGTCGTCTTCGACGAGGCCATAAGTGTTGTTCTCGTGAGGGAGGAAGAATCGGCTCAATTACCAGTCTACTACGTCAGTAAAGCTTTGTTATCCCCCCCTCCCCCCCCCCCGAAACACGTTATCCAGATATGGAGAAGCTGAATTTGGCCTTGATAATTGCATCCCGAAAGTTGAGACCTTACTTTCAGGCTCATACCATTCATGTGTTGACCAACTTCCCACTTAAGCAAGTATTACAAATGCCTCAGGAAGGTTGTTGAAATGGGCTATAGAACTGAGTGAATTTGAAGTCCTCTTCAAGGCACGAACCGCCATCAAAGGCCATGCCCTATCAGACTTCGTAGCTGAATTCTCCAAGGTACATAAGGTAGACTAGGGATGAAGCCCTCCGAACCTCCCACATGGAACTTATTTGTGGATGACTCGTCAGGTGATACAGGTTCAGGCGCAGGCGTAGTGCTGGTAAGCCCCGAGGGGCATAAGTTGAATAGTGCTATACGATTCTGCTTTAAGATCACCAATAATGTAGCTGAATATAAGGCCCTCATTGTTGAACTAAGGCTCGCTAAGGAATTGCAAGTGAAGAGGCTTCTCATCAATAGTAATTCCCAGCTCATTGTACGCCAAGTAAACGACAACTTTGTAGCCAGGGAAAAAGCCAGGCTGCCTACCTCAAATTGGTAATGAGCTTACTCCCCTCTTTTGAGAAGTTTGAATTAGCTCAGATCCCACGAACCGAAAATGCACATGATGATGCTTTATCCAAGTTGGCTAGTAGCAAGGACTCAGAGTTATTAACGATGGTTCCGATCGAACACTTATTGAGGCCATCCACCTTGATAGATGAAGTGATGTGGGTCGAAGGGACCCACTTGGATGCAGCCCCTGATATCATTTCTTAAAGATCAAGTTTTGCCAGACAGCAAAGATGAAGCCTATAAGTTAAGAAGAAGATCCGCCCATTTTATGTTGATAGATGATGTCTTGTACAAACGTGAATTCTCCACGCCTCTCATTCGATGTATAGGAGGGGAGGAGGCCAACTACATACTCTGGGAGATCCATAAAGGTGTTTATGGTAACCATTCGGGAAGGTTTTCTTTAGCAAGAAAGGCACTTAGGCAAGGGTCCTATTGGCCCACTTTGAAAAAGGATGCCCTTCAGTTTGTTCGTAAATGTGATAAATGTCAGTGTTTCTCTCATGTCCAAAGACAACCTTCCCAAGAGCTCACTACAGTGTCTAGCTCATGGCCCTTCAGTAAGTAGGGCGTGGATCTCATTGGTCCCTTGCCTAAAGGTAGGAAAAGTGTTGATTTTGCTATTATTGCAATTGATTACTTCACAAAGTGGGTAGAGGCCGAGCCCTTAGCAAAGATTGCTGAGGCCAATACCTCCAAATTTCGGTGGAAAAATATAATATGCCGGTTCGGCATCCCTTACTCAATCGTTTCAGACAATGGGAAATAGTTTGACAATAAAAAGGTAAGGGATCTTTGTGAAGAGCTAGGGATTAAGAAGCATTTCTCTACCCTCCATCATCCGAAGGCCAATGGCCAAGTCGAGGATGTAAACAAAACCATAAAGCACACGTTGAAGAAGAAACTTGACACGGCTAAGGGAGCCTGGGTGGATGAACTACCCCAAGTATTATGGGCAATCTGAACCACAAGCAGGACTTCAACTGGTGAGACTCCTTTCTCCATAACTTATGGTGCTGAGGCTATAAGCCCGGTGGAGGTAGGATTACCCCCTCCTCGAAGATTAAGTTTCAATGAGATATCAAACGATGAGTTTAGAAGATGCGAGCTTGATTTCTTGGAAGAGATGAGGGATGATTCCCAGCAGAGGCTAGTTGCCTACCAAAGGAAGATGACACGGTACTATAATGCCAAGATGAAAATGAGGTCTTTAAGGATAAATGACCTGGTGCTTCGCAGAGTGTTCTTGTCCTCGAACGAGCCAAGTGTGGGCACCTTGGGACCTAACTTAGAAGGGCCCTACCGTATTGAAAGAGAGATCCGACCTGACACCTACTAGATCAAAGACATGGATGGCAAGGTCCAACCTTATCCATAGAATATTGAACATCTAATAATGTACTATCAGTGAATGTAATCCATAGCTGGAAGTTCTTCCCAACCTCTGTAAATAAATAAATGCTTTCTCAAGAAAGTCTAAAAGCATGATCGCCTCGGAGGAGAGGCTGAAATTGCTTAAACTTCGAGGCGTACTTCACATGCCTCTCTTTGACAAGGATGAACTTCAAGGGAGAAGCCTTTGCTTGGATGAACCATCCTCAAAGCAAGGAAGCGTGTGCGCCTTGGAGGAGACGTTGGACTCCCAACAGGGACCACTTCGCTTAAACTCCGAGGTGTACTTCATATGCCTCCCTTTGATGAGGCTGAACGTCAAGGGAGAAGCTTTTGTTTGGATGAACCATCCTCCAAGCAAGGTAGCGTCGGCGTCTCGAAGGAAAGGTTGGACTCCCAACAAGGACCATCTCACTTGAACTTCAAGGCGTACATCACATGGCTCTTTTTGACGAGGCTGAACGTCAAGGGAGAAGCCTTTGCTTGGATGAGCCATCCTCCAAGTAAGGAAGCGTGCGCGCCTTGGAGGATATGCTGGATTCCCAACAGGGACCACCTCGCTTGAACTCTAAGGCGTACATAACATGCCTCCCGATGACGAGGCTGAACGTCAAAGGAGAAGTTGAATCTTCAAACGTGTTAAAGCACCTAATTATTTAAGAGCATCAAATGAAGCTGGTTGACTAAATACAAAGCTCAGATAAAACATTTCATAATTTGTTATAACAAGTACATTGCTGAAGACCAATTACTTGGGAGGAAAAATAGCAAAATGTAAGCAATGTGAACTTCATTCATTGAAGATGTAATTATACAAGTGCATGAGGCAATGCAAAAGATTTACAACTAGTTGGAGCTAGGGAGTGGGAGAGCTAGAGCCTCATGGACAGGAGCGTCGGCTGGGTTTGAGCCTCGTCAGAAGGAGCATCGGTTGGTGGAGGTCGAAGAGCCTCTTCAGTGGCCTCGTCATCATCCTCCACTTCAACTACTTCCCCTTCATCGGGTGGGGTCTGAGGAACTTTCTCTTTAATGAATTTTACCTTAAGTTCGGAGGCATCCGGTTCCGGGTAAAGTTCATCAACCTTCTCGATCATCTCATTGCAAGCTACCCTCCTCTAGTAGAGGGCGAAGCATCGAAACTCCTCAGTGAGATAAAAATTGGCAATGTAGTTCTTCACTGCAATATCAAACACCTCGATGATATCAGCCTTATATTTCTTCACCTCCGAAACATACCACTTTATTTGCTCCTCCATGAATTTGCTAAGAGTCCCTGCACCTAGCAAGCTCCAAGTTCACCCTTTCTAGGGCCTCGACAGTGACCTTTTGGTGGTTATCGAAGATTTCAAATTTCTTAGTTAAGGTAGCTACTTCGCTTTGGGACTCATGAACCTCCTTCTTCAGAGCCTCGATTTCAAAAAAGACAGAGTCCATTTTAGCCTCATCCTCCACTTTTTGGGCCCTCAATTCAACAGCCTCTACCTTCACTTTTTTCAGATCTGCCTCAGTAGCTATTAGCTTTTCGAACGAGGCTCTGTTCCTCTGCCGAATATCAGATAACACTGTTTGGCGTTCAAGTGTCACCCCGAAAGCCCTAGCACTTTAGCTCACTAAAGTGGCAGTGAGATCCACTGCATCGCGGTCGCCACATAATTTTCCACCTCTCAGTTCAGAACTTGTTGAAAGCTTCTGTAGCATTCCTGACTTCAAGTGGCAGCATTTTAATTACTACAGGGGCTATCTTATCATCCTTGCCTCCCAAGAAGTTCCCAGACTTCCTTGAGGTCCTTTCAATTGGGTTTTTTTGGCGACCTCAGAGGCTGGCAACTTATCCTTCTTTACCTCCTCATGGGCCTTTCGAACCAGTACCCCCTTGGCAACGTTAATTGAGGATTGCAAAAGTTTTTGTTGCTTGGGGGCTCCTTTTCTACCATGGGATACAGATGTCTCGAAACTTGTAGAAGACCCGCTTGTGTGGGCCAATTTCCTTTTCTTCTGAGGCTCCTCTGCCACTTATTTGCCTTTGTCAGCACTTGGCTGACCCTATTTGGGAGCCTCCTTGGGAACCTCTTTTGGGGCCTCCTCCCCAGCTCCCTTCCCAAACTTATCTTTGCTTAGGCGCTCGAACCTCGCTTTCACTTGTTTCGTCCCTTAGGAGGAAGGCTTCAGTGCCTTAGCGCCAGCAGTAGATGTAGTCTTCATGATACTGGCCATATCCGACAAGGCATATTCCTTCTTGGCAAATTTATCTACAAATATCAAGGAAGAAGTCAGAAATTGCTAAAGTAATCTAAATTAAACATGGCCTTTTACCTTCGGGAGCTATCAGTTCGAAATCAAAGAAGTATGGGCTCCTTTCCAAAAGACGAGCAAAGCTTCGAAGCCTTGAAGGTCGTTTATAAATATCTTCAATAACGCTCCACTTAGCCTCGGTAAGCTCATACTTAGTATTGAAATCTGCAAATAAATAGATGAAAGAATTAGCACCAAGAAACTTAATATAAATCTCAAACCGTAAGGCAAAACAATCACAGGCTTCGTAGTACTAGGTCGACACAGTACAGACCGGGACTACGTCTCCTTCAACCATCTACCACGTGCCCCTAACCCAGAACCATGACTCATTCCATCCTTTTATCGAGGAAGAGAGCCCAACTACGAAGGAAAAGTGAGATCCCCAAGGGGTGATATAGTACCACCCCTTAGAATTGTCCTTCTCCATGACCTTGGCATGAAACATTGTTTCGAAGACATGCAGAGGCATGTCCTCACCTAGGGAGACCTCCTTCCACAGGAAGTATGTCCCAACTACCTGGCTCCACTCGTTTGGCAAAGTTTGGGTGGGAGATAACATGAAGGTCCTCATCACTGCCCTAAAATAGGGGTATAGACGTAGACATACACCTGCTTTAAGCAGGTACTCACTGAAGGCCACACAGCTTGGCCTCGGAAAATAGGCTCGTTCGTGGGGCTCAGGAGCTATGAGCTCTTTGTAATGGGGTATGTAGTAGGTTTCCCTAAATTCAATTAATTTGGAAGAGGTTATGAAAGATGAAATTTTTGCTGCCCTCAGTCCATCTCGTAATATATAGGCTCCACAGTCATGCTACACCACTCACCCGAGGCCCCCGACATAGACTCCTCCCTATACTGGCTACTGTAATAGCCATAGACGCCTCGACATACATGGTAATTGAAAAGGATGATGAAAGGGATGCAGAAATATTAATAAAGGTTGGGAAATTTCTTCTCTACAAGAAAATACCTAAATAAATGAAGACTTAGGAGACTCGCCGAAAAATGGTTGCCAAAAAACTCTGGTAGCAAGAAAACTTGGGAGGATTTGATGAATGTTTTGCAAAGGTAAAGTTTGAAATGGCAAAATTTTAGCTTTTATAAAAAGGAAGGATTCAATCCTAGCCATTGGATCGAGGCCCAATTGATCAGAGATGTCCAAACTTTAATCAATCTGAGCTGTAGAATTCAAACGGTTTATACTTTCAACGCCTCGGATCAATGCGTGTGTTTCACGAATGATGCTCGGTAAGTGATTGTTTCCCCCAGATCACGCATGCTAATAATTAGTCATCATTGCGCATTCAATACAAATGGTCGTACACGTATTGGACGTTGTTTCGATACAACCAAACCGCCTTGGAAACATGCGAAACCGTCAAATCATATGCACCGATATCCATGATAATTAATTTACAAATCAACATCGGTATTAAGTAATCTCTTCTAGAGGCTCTACTCCAAACGGACTAGCCTCTGCTTCAAGGACTTCAGCCTTGGCCAGTTCAACAGCCTTGGCCGGTTTA
This sequence comes from Fraxinus baroniana, assembly GCA_903798355.1. Taxonomy (NCBI): domain Eukaryota; kingdom Viridiplantae; phylum Streptophyta; class Magnoliopsida; order Lamiales; family Oleaceae; genus Fraxinus; species Fraxinus baroniana. The sequence continues at coordinate 2,513 of CAIGRO010218554.1, read as the reverse complement.
CTAACGAACTCGCCTCTGCTTCAAGTACTTCAGCCTCGGCCAGTTCACTTATGGACTCGTCTCTGCTTCAAAGGCAACTTCATTAAATCACATACATTAACCACATATTTTTGTTATAAAGTTAGCGAGGCTTGAACAACTTTTGAAAATTTTACGCACATTATGAATATCTATGCCTGGACTTAGGGGACTAATATCACCATAAATTCCAAAAATTGTAAAATTTTTTAACTTTGTTATTAAAGTCCACGCATGATATAAATAATCACACATGGACTTGTAGGACTATTGTTATGACTCATAAATGTGAGGGCCACATGTCATCATATCTGGGCAATGGGACCAGCCCAGTTGAACCAGGATACATTTTGCTGCCTTCTGACGTGTCAACCAAGGCCCAACGCTATTCCGAGGCCCATCACTCGAGGTCATTGAATTAGTCGAGGCCATGTCACTTCTGAGGCACCAAGTAACTCCGAGGCTCCTCAGATGTGACGGTCCACGTGTAAAGATTGAACTCATGATGAAGATCTTATTCGAATGATTAATGTGACATTTATAAAAAATATATTTGTCTTGTCTTGTCAAATGTAAGAATATTAAATGCACTGAGTAGATAGGAAAGTCAATGTGATGGCTATGAATTGACGGGTCGACCAAGGAGATGAGGCCACGTGTAATTTGATCCAAGGGTCGCCATTCCATTTGTAACACTATAAATACTCCCACCATGTAACAATTGAAGACGAATGCAACTCTAAATACTTGGAGCAATATTATTCTATCATCTTATCACATTACAACGAGAAATCTTGTTCTTTTTGGATTATTTGTCTATTCTTACACAATCTCGTTATTAATATACTGTCGGAGTCCGAACGGAAACATTTCGTGCCGTTGAGCCTCTCCCATGTCCAATCCTTGAAGTGATCTCTACCGTAGATTCACTTTAACATGTCGAATTTGGCTTACAAATGCACGAGTGGGCTCGGCATCCGTTGGCAACATTTTTTGGGGTCAACACCAGGTAGTGTAATGACTGTTTACAAATTTGATAATAACCCCATAATTGGAAGTGATTTCAAATGGTCGTCTCTGTAACTTACCCTAAGCTCAATAAGATGAAATAGACGAAGTTTAATATATTATGTATTCTTCTCTTGTGGTCTGTTATCCATTTAGCTTGTGGATTCATTGCGATGAAGCTTACGCAGAATCATTTATAATTAGAGCAGCCAAGCTAGAAATTAAACTTAGGGTTTTTTTGAGACATCTATCTCATATAAGTTCTATATCTGTATGTTTGCGTGAATGCAAATGTCTCAAATATGTTTATCAAAATGCTTCTCATTTTTTTGATGTTTCAGTAAGTGTAGAAATGAAAAGGAGCGCCAAAAAAGGATACATACAATCCGAAATTTATTGGAAGTTAAACTTTAATATTTTTTTTGTTGTTTTAGTTGTGAAACAGTGATTTCTGTCGTTAGTGGATGTCTTCTGAATTTTTTTTTAGTAATAAACGTTGTTTGTTTATATGTTATCTTATAACTTTAGCTCTTAATTGAGCCTGGAAAAATCACAGCAAGTGAACGTCAAGCTTGATTCCTTTGATAATTAGAGCGGGCAAGCTCGAACAAACTTTTTTATTAGTCAAATTCAGGTTCAATCAAATTTAAGTCTCACAACGAATGAAGGAATTATCTTGTAGAATATTTTGGAGAGGAAGTTGAATCGAATAGATTTGATCTGGCTACAATTGCAGCTGCAACTATTAACTTTTCGCTCCCAAATAAGATTGGAGAAGGTGGTTTTGGTAGTGTTTATAATGTGAGGTTTGCTTTTCCTTGCTTAGCTAGGAAATTAAGATGGTAATTTGAACTTCCATCTATCTGCTAATGCTATACTATCGGTGTAGGGTCTGTTATCTACAGGACAGGAAGTAGCTGTTAAAAGGAGAGCATCGAATAGCAACCAAGCCCACACCGAATTTAAAAATGAGGTTCTTTGGCTTTCCAAAGTTCAGCATCGAAACCTCATTAAACTACTTGGATATTGCATTCATGGATAAGAAATTATTACTGTATATGATCTCATGGAGAACAAATCTCTAGATGCTCACCTATTTGGTTAGATTCTCCCGTCCTCCAAGTTTTCTAAGATTACACTGTAGATTCTGGAATATAATTTTCTTACTTCTGCATTAACTAAATTCTGATCAAACATATATAAGCTAACTTGACTTGAAATGAGACAGGTAAAACAAGATATGGACTTGGATGGACCATACGTTTCAAAATCATTACTCGTATTGCTCGTGGAATTCTTTATCTTCATCAAGATTCAGGATTGAGAATTATTCACAGATATATCAAAGCAAGTAATATTTTACTTGACAGAGAGATGAACCCTAAACTTTCAGATATCGGTTTAGCTAGAACTTTAGAAGAACATCAAACTGAAACGAGAACCTCAAGGGTTGTTGGGACATAGTAAGTATTAAGACAACCAAGTGT
>CAIGRO010218455.1:0-22263 GCA_903798355.1 Fraxinus baroniana | reverse complement strand
ATATAGCCACTTATTATATATATATCATTATTATTTTTATATCTCATTGATCAGAAATTTTGTTCTTAATTATACTTTTCGTCAAAAAAATATTGTTGAAGTACTTTAAATGAGGATCAAACATTTAATCACATTTTTGTATTATTATTTGTTTTGCTTATCTTAAAGAAAATTTTGGAGAAAAACCATAATCAACAACAATTTATATTAATTTGAGAAGAATAATGTGATGAAAAAAAGTTTGATACATAAATATATAGTTCAGTCCTATTTGATGTGTATTAAAATCAGATTTTTAGTAGATTTTGATAAAAAAAAAATGGTGAAATATATTGTTGAAAATTTGTGACCCCATAAAATGTGTGATTTAAATTAATTATTGACTTTAACTTAGATTGAAATCTGAATTTTAATTTCTAAGAATAGAGGCATAATAATGTATAAAGACTATGAACATTTCATGCAATTAAAATATAATTTAATTATTAAAAATTGTTGTGTGAATATATTTAACTAGTGTACTCAATTAAGATTTTGATAGATTTTAAAATATATAAATTCTAATAAATTTCGTGGATTTGAATAGATTTTCACATTCCATAAGATTTCATCACATATGGTGAAACTTCAAAAGATTTGATTATATATATTTTAACATTGAAATCCATTCAAATATTTTAAAATCCCTACATTAATAAAATCTCTATCAATTCAATAATGTGAGGATACCAAAATTTTGAAAGATTTCATTGAATTTCATTAAAATCTCAGTTAGACGTACTTAAAATATTTTAATATAGTTCATAAAATTTAATTAAAATCTCAATTGAGAATACCTAAATTTGGAAATAATTTTAAATACCATTACAATATCAACTGAGGAGACCCTATCAAATGTTTAAGTTGCAATTTGGTAAAAAATAATAAACCATTTCCCTCAATTTTCTTTTTGTTGATTGAGAGAATATTATGCTACAAATTATATATTCACAATTTCGTTGCACTCATGTCCTGTGTTTGTGGTACCGTGTTTATAACATTGGTTCCAAGAAACCTGATTCGTCCGATTTTATCTATCATGATGATGAACATCTCTCAATCTGTGGTCTACGTCTCTACTTGCATTGTTGTGTTATGCTGCGTGCCTTGACATCTCCCTTCCAATCTCTCTCTACCTCATAGCCACTCGAGACTCCCAGTTTTCCATCTTGAGCGCAAACGAGGTATTCTCTTTGTTCAATTCCCACCCTGCTTCTGTTTTTCTAGGGCTTTTATTTTTCCCCAATATGCTCTCTGTTCTTAATTCATCTTATTTTCCAATTTTAATCTGGGATAATTGCTTTATTTTACTTTTTTATTGGCCTTTTTATTGAAATTGCTGGTTCTGCTAATTTGGGTAATGCTTTCAATGTTGTTTTACTCGTAATTTTTACACTCTTCGTTTCCCCCCATTTTCTTGTATTCCTTGTTAATATTGTTTTTCCGCTTTTCCCCCTTATCTTTCTGTTGAATTGTTTCTTGTTTCTATATCAACTCTATAGTTTACTAATGTCTTACTCTTCAGTCCCCCTGTAATTTCCCCTCCATATTAAACAAGGTTTGAAAACTGAGTCTGAATATCATTAGGGGGTTGCTGTGAAATCCTCACTCTCACTTATTTTCTCTCGCTTTTTTTTTTTAAATCATATTTAATCCGTGCATGTTATTTATTCATCTGATTTGAATTTACTTCATGTTTTCCCAATAAAATAATTTTAGAGGTGGACCCATAATTTCCCCTTTAATTGCACGTTCTCCATAAAAAAATCAGCTCGCAAAATATAAAAATCAAACAAGGTCTTAGTTTTATTGAGTGAAACTGGTTTTGACCTTTTTTAGTGCCATTGTTTATGCTATGATTGGTGTTGGTGCATGAAGCTAATTCATGGAGCTCACTTGAGATTGGTTCTCTTCTGAGATTGGAAGTTCTATGTGCGAATGAACATATACAGACTGGCATCTATTATTTGATAAACAGACTCGACTCAAGAAGATTATTATGATACATTATCATCCATTAAGTATCCCACTTTCATTCTGTCAGATGATGTTTTTATAGTGGCTTCCATATTTATTTGATCACTACAAAGTTTGGGTATATATTACTACTGTAAGCGAAAAACCAAAAGTTAAGTACAAACATAGAAGTAGGGACATATGGCCTGACCTCCAGGTTCCAACCAATGGAAAATCAAAGTAGACAAAATAACCTAAGAGACAGGGAGCTGATGAATAAAACTTTTTCATTTATTTATTTAACTTCTTAGGAACTAGGATTTTAATCTCAGTACATTTCAGCATTTGTTATATTTTTGTAGCTTTTGCAACTTGGTTTTCTGCTTTGGAGTGTTTACATATTCTTACAGGAATTAAATCGATTGCTTCTAGATGTACTAGTTCGAACATGATCAGTCTTATGTAGATTGTATGTTTTGCTATTGACAGATCTCTAAGCTTGAAGTCTCGGTTTTCTCGGCAAAGGAAGAGGTCTCTTGATTCAGATCAAGTTAGAAAATGTTATATTGAGACTCCTTGTTAAATAGCTATTTTGGTTAAAATGGCAGCCGATCAGCAGAAAAAGCGGTTAAATGCTACCAGCTTTGTTGGATGTACTTCTCGCCAACTACGCATGGTAAAAAGGAAGAAAAAGGGTTCACCACAGAATGATCTGAACATGAGAGCTAACATCTTTCTTGAGTGGGATAACAAGAAAAAGAGTGTTGTTTCCAAGAGGGAGCAGATTGGCATTGCTCAAAGACACTTAATTCCATTTATGGAGGCAGGTGCTCGTGGCCATAACTTTTTGGCTGATGTAATTTCTGTTCCTCAGGAGATATTTGAGTTGGAAAGTCTATCTGAGGTGTTCTCGTATGAGGTAACTGTCGCTTTTAATGCTTGTTTGTCAAGCAGTTATTGTTCTTAAACTATCTATTCATATGGAACCTGTTATAGGTCTGGCAGAACCATTTATCTGAAGATGAACGAAGTCTTCTATCGCAATTTCTACCTAAAGGAGCTGAGTCAGATAATATTGTTCAGGACTTGCTTGCAGGGATTAATTTTCACTTCGGAAATCCTTTCAAGAAATGGCAAGTTCTTCTGTGCTTGTGGGCTGTAGACATCTGATTTTAAAAGCTGCAGTAGTCTAAATCATAACATATATCAACTGAGCTGTACTGTTTTGTATCTTGCACGCAATAGTTTCATTTACTATAATTCTGAATATCTTGAACAATTTTGGTTTATATGCACGTGTTTTCTGATTGTGCGACTTCTTTTGATTGTCTTCTTAGCATGTGGTTTATTTATTGTTGTACATAACACAATTGTTTCCTTCTATGGAACAGTAAGACTCTGTTTGAGTCCCCTTTTTCTTTTGAGAATGTATTTTAGAATAGTAGATTGATGGAGAATGTCTGGTTAAAAAATAAGGAAAAATTTTGGATTTGCGTGTAATATGATTTTATTGAAGAATGTGTGGTTGAAAAGAAGAGAGAGATAAATGTATTTTGAAAACAAGGGGACCAAGCAAGGGCTAAACAATTTTCATCTTGGATGGGATGTCATCGGTCTTGTTCTTCCCATTCACTGAGGCCACAAAATTCTACTTTTGGTTTGAGATGCTTTGCAGAAGTTATATAACCTGACTTATGGCTTGAAAGAAACTTCTAAGTTAAAAAGAAAGAGGGCACCATTAACTTATGGCTTGATTGTTTTTTGACTAATGATGAGGGCTAACACGCTTTTGTATATTAAGTGATATTTGTTATTTTCAAAAGGTAAAGATACTGGAAGATGCATTTAGCATCATTGCTTGAAAACAGTTTACTTTTTCCCACTATAATTAAGCCCACGTTTTGCCCCCATTATTTGATGGTATAATTTTTGAAATAGTGTTTTTTGGAGAATTTGTGGTTGAAAAAGAAGGAAGAGTTTTTGGTTTATGTGTAATATTATTTTATTGAAGAATGTATGGTTAAAAAGAAGCGAGAAAAAAATGTATTATAAATTAATGAGGGCCAAGCTTCTGACAGGGAAGCATCGTAATTTCTTCACCCAGCTTTCCTGGAAATAGTTTGGCTTACTACCATGGCATACATATTGTTCTTGTTTGATCCTGCAGTTTTGTGAACATAGAAATGGTTTTTTTCCCCTCACATGCTCCTGATATATTCATGATTACAGACTTCCATTTTAAATTTGGTACGACGGTATGGCCATGGCTAAGCAAAGTTACTTACTCGTAGAATTATGTTTTCAGGGGCTCATCTCTTTGTTCTGGGAAACTTCATCCTGATAACATTATTCACGAGGAACAGTCTCTCAAGACCAGTAAGAAGGCATACTATTCGGACTTGCAGAAGTATCATGATGAGTATGTAGTTATCATTTGTTCAGTGCTATCTGTTGTTATTCTGAGTTGTGCTATCGCTTTAATTTTTTCTGTTCAAGATGCTTATGTTCCTTGTCTCAGCATGATAGGGAATTTGCGGACGTGGAAGGAAAAATTGGCCACCTGCAAGGATCCTGAGGATGTCGAGCAGAAAATTTGGTGGTTATTCTCTTCATACGCATGTTTTTGTTGTATAAAATTTGTTAATAAAGTCTCCTACATAGTCTTTAGGAACCTCATTATCACGCATTCAGCATGTCTTCGTGAAAAAATTTCACCCCCAAGGCGCCCTTCTTATTTCATTAACTATTGAATTTGAAAGGGTAACTTATTCAGTTAATTTGAATTGAAAAATCTTGAAAATGGAACTTATATCCACAATTTATTATGAAATAAAAAATCTTGGAAATGGAACTTGTATCCACGATAGTTGTTAGATCAATAAATGATGAAGTTTTGTAAATAGTACTTGGCAATCAACACACTATTGCAGTGTTCTACATATAAGATACCCATGGCAATCCAATCCTAATTTCTTGCTTTTGACTGTGCATGATTTTTTCGGCAGTTATGTGTTTCTATGTTATGTTTCTTGTGTATATGTTGTGTAATGGATGTTTAGTGTTCTATTTCAAAATTGATTTGCATACAATTAGTCATGAGAATACTGTAGAGGAATTTTCTCAGTCATATTTCAGCAGCCTGTCATTGATGTTTCCACAACTAACATGAAAATGCAAAATTTCTTGGTGCCTTGCTGAATTAGCTTGAAATCGTCACGAAATGGATTTATTAATGTATCCCTTAGGTTCTGCTACTTGTTCTAGTTTCGAAGTTTAAAAGATTATACGGTTTCTGTATTTAAACCATCTAGGTTTAAGAATTGAATTTTATAAGCAGGGCTAGGAAGCATGCTGACAAAGGTATGCCGTCTGAGACTGGATTCTATGACACTGAAGAACACCTTGTTGCAACGCCTGACTCATGTTCTTGGGCTACTTCTGATAAAGCATACAGCAGTGACAATCAGAACTTGGTGATGATGCTTGGAAAATCTAAAAAGAGGTAGTTCAGTCTCTTTCTCTCTCTCATCTGACCAAAAAAAAAAAAAGACCTCACAAGGTTTCGTTATCTGCGTTTGATGATAATTTTGAGTGTCTAACATATGTAAGTCTATATAGCTAAAGTCATCTTTATAACTCCAGCTAGTTGTTCTGTGTTCGAATATGCAGAAGAGGCTTCTTGGACAAAAATCACGATTCTTCCAATGGCTTAAAGGCTGTTGAATGGCCCAAAAAGGGTGAAAAGCTCCAAAAGCACAATATCCAGCATGGTGATGGTGCCAAATACATGTCTTACATCAAGGTTGTTTGGTGCATCAGAAATTGTTATTTACTTCGACATTTCACTATTCATAACTCCTGCCCTTTTTCCATGAAGTAAAATTGCACACCTAGTTTTCTAATATTTTCTGTTTCCAGTTTTGTTATTTCTTTTAGGAATGTGTTTTCTAGTTCGTAATATTTTCAAAAGCTGAGGCTTGTGTTATGTGGTTCTTCAGGTCAGCAAAGAACAGCATCAACGTGTCAAGAGTAGTATGAAGCATTCTAGTAATAGCATCAAGCCTAGGTCTCTGAATAATGTTTTAGGTAACATTGATGCACTCCGTGTACAACCATTTGAGGTATTTGAGGAGGAAGAAAGAAAGAAGCTTCATTATTATTGGTTAGTTTATCCTTCTTCCTTCCTCCTTTTTTTTTTTTTTTAATGTCTTAAAAACATTGTCAAAGTAAAATTTTATTTTAACTCTTTCAATTCATGCTCATGAATGCTAGCATCGATCTTACAGGTTGGAATTGGTTAATAAAAATGTCCCAGAAGGTTTTGGTATCTGGAGGAAGAGACAATTGCAGAGACAACAGTTAACACAGTCCTTGAGTCAAGAAATGAGGCAAAAATTAAATTGTCAAGAGGTTTGTTGCATCCATCCTTTTTAGAAGTTTTTCAATGTGTGTGGAGAGATCCCTAGTCGTGTAAATTGATTGAAATTTGAATTTCACATCTTTTGCAAATTTTTTTATTGCTGCATTTTTTAATTTGTTCGCTTCTAATAGTCTACTCTGGATGAAGAGAAAGATGATTCTCACGAGCAGCAGCATGAGCCAGCAGATGATAGCGAAGAAGAAATTATACCTGCAATGACAGTCAAGGTCTATCAGCTGAACATTTTTTCTTGTATATCCTGATTAAATTTAGAGCTTTAGGAATAACAAATTATCACCTTGTTTGGTAAAACTTTGCTAAAGTTTCATCAACTTTTCAACCAGTCAAACTTCAATTTTAACCGTGCATTTTTATCAACTTTTTAACCTCACTTGTCATCAACTTTTATCAAAATCTGCTAAAACGTTGCCACCACACATTGAAAGCTGATGTTTTTAACATAGCAGTCTACTTTAAGTGTATGATATCAACCTGTCAGTTCCATTTGATGGGTGTTCAGGATGAGGAGAAAAAGGGCTGCTTACTTCAGAAGCCAATAGATAATGGAGAAGCAAACTGTGATATGGCTGTGACTACAGAGGTGGTTTTTGCTGTCTATTTTTTGTTTATGATTGGGGGTAGTTTGAGTATATGGAATCAGCCTTGTCAATCACTGGAGACAGATTTTGTTAATTTGTGTTTTCTGTGCAACAAAGATTTGGTGGTGGTACTAACTTCTTATGTGTTATCATATGATGGTCAGGTTGACGAGGAAAAGAAGACCGGTTATGTATTTAATGAGCAAACACCTAAAGATAAAGAACTTTCTGAAGATGATAATGATGACTCCAGCCATGCTTTTATTCAGGATCAGCATCAACAGCAGCAGTTGGATTCACCTAATGATGGTAGCTTCCAGTTCAACTCGATGGAGATGGAATCCCTTGGAAATGATTTAATTGCGAAGACAGATGGAGTTCCTTCAATAATGTCAGAGTACCCTGGAAATCTGAACCACGTGGATGTTCCTGTTAGCCAGCAGGAACCTCACCCAACTACGAGGAATGTCTGGACAGCAGGTAACATGCACGGCTCTTATTATTGTTCTACTTCTGCAAGTGATGAATATGCCTCTGCTGGTGAGTTGTCACTTGGCCATCCGCAGTTTATAGAGGAGCAACCGGTACAAATGATAGATTTGGAAGCAACGAGGGGTAAGGATGTAGGGAAGAAGCCGTTGCCCAGACAACCTGATGATGTGTCCTTTTTTACTTACCCAAACAAAGCTCGAAACGAACTACTTCAGTCTTTCTTCAAGAACCAGGGCAGTTTACCGAGCCATCATGAGCAAAAACAGCTGGGGTTAAATTTCAGGCCAGCGCCCAATCTAATGATGGAGGGTGGTCAATTTTCTGGGCATTTTAGGGAACAGGTTTATCCATCACTTGCTTTGGACCCCAGGCAGAAGAGACTGAATGATCTTTACTTGCATCAAAACGTTCAGGAGAGTGTGTATTCTGATGGAGGTCGATATTCTATGCAGAAGCAAGAGAACTTGACAGTCAATATTCATGATTGGGCACCTCTATCTCATATGAATGGAGAGCTGAGTCAGAATTGGTTTCAAAGTGAGCATGGGGTTGGTGGTGGCTGGTCGATGGGTGCTGTTAGTGGGACCCACAGTGTAGGCAGTGGAAGTAACTCGGATCAGACCTTATACAGTGTTGTATCCGAATGTAATGAACTGCGTCCTAGTGCCACTTATGATCCAATGGGGTCTGCAGAACGGTTCATTGTGCCTGGAAATGGTAGTGGAATGGATGGCGGAATTCCTACAAGCAGCAATGTGTTGCAACATGCTGCTAATTCACTCAACTACTTGAGCAGCCATGACACAGTCACTGGTATCAAAACCAACAACATTGGATGGATGGAAATGACACATCAGAATTCTGGAGTACAAGAGTCCATGGGGAAACCATTCGTAAGATCGTGGAATCAATAAGGATTCTTATTTGGGGGGTAACATTTTCTTTTTTCTTTTTTTTTTCTTTTTGGTTTTTAGATGTATTTTTTTCCTGCTGAAGATGGGTGGTCAAAGTACGAAAGATGGCACTTTGTTCAATACACATGTATATAAGTAGACTTCTATACGACGAAAGATGTGTTTTGATATTCGGTAGAAATAATAAAATATCAAAATCGAGGTCCCAAGATGGTAGGGGACTACGTAGCTTGGCTCTATTAAGTTTAAATATTAACTTGTTAATTTTCATGTTGTTGCTTCTTAAAAGCATGTTGTAATAAATAACAATGAGCAGTAGATAAAAAATTGCACATGTGGATCTTTTAAAATGTGACTCTATGTGTTTATATAAATAATTTATAAAAATTTGTCAAATATAGGCTATTTGGCAAAAATTATTAATTATTTGTAAATAGTCAAACTTTATTTTTAATTAAATCTATTAATAGATTTACAAATATTATTTATTTTTTCATCATTCATTTTCATCTGTTTATAAATTAAATCATTTACAATTTTTTTCCTTAATTATTGATTGATTGATACTGTACAAGGGTAGTTTCTACGTGAGAGCGAAACATTGTAAAAGCCAGATTCTAAAGAGGTAGCAGACGAGAAGATACAATTTGTATTGTATCTGATCTTGCAGCTTGCAATGTCTTGACTTAATTAAGCTATGTTATAAAGTAGTGTTTTAAAAAACACGCTTAAGAGCAAAGTGCAGACAAAACGCTATGTTCTGACAGAGTGACAGTGAATGCGAAATTAAGTGATAAAGTTGACCGCTTAATGCTCAATTAAGCGTATCTAGACATTAATTAATTTTTTCCCCTTTTTTTAAAGCCATTCTTTTAAAAAAACTCTTTTGGTCAATGAATAATTACTTGAATATGCTTTGCTCATTATATATATCTTTCTTTTTCTTTTTCTTTTTTTTTCTGGTACACAACAAGAAAAAGAATGGATTACACCACAAGGATGAACAATCTTATTTATGTGCAATTTAGGTCCTGTTTGACACCCATTTTTACCCCTTGTTTGACAACCATTAATTTCTCATTCTCATTCTCATTTTTCATTTAAACCACACATTCTCCTAATAAAATAATATTACACACAAATCAAAAAAATTTCATCACTTTTCCACCACACATTTCTTACATCAATCACTATTCCAAAAATTATTTTTACTAAAAATGTGTTTCAAACAGAGGCTTAATGCAAAGTTGATGAAGAAGAAGAAGAAGGATAAAATAAAGACTCTATTAGCAAGTACGGCTATTAATGCAAAATTTTGGATTGTAAAGGATTGTGATGACGAGGAAAAGAATGATATGGTGAAGAATGATATCTTACCATCTAAATATAGTTTAGTTTTTGCATTTGAAATTTGTATAATTGACTAATTATAGGAATTATCAAGTAAATATAATATTTTATAATTTATGTTTGGTATGTATTAATTTAATTATTAAATAATTTTTAGAATGATTAAAATTTTAAAATAATATTAAAAAAAAAAATTTCTACACTAAGCTCCTAAAACTTGAAACGTGGCATTCACACATAATCACGGTTTATACTTTTTAGAACATTGTTGTAAAGTGATAAATTAAGACTTGGGAAGCAAGGATTAAATACTATCATATGTTGTCTCATTTAGTTATATAGATATTATTTTCTTATATTAAAAATAGAAAAATAAAATAAAATGAATATTCAAGATTGGAACGGTCTCCCATTGAAGAGATAATGAGGAAAAATGCAAGTGGTAAAATTGGAAACAAAGTTGAAATTCATTCACGTTAGATAAATTAAAGTTTAGTAGCTTAATTGTCCCTACCTATACAGGCAATCGAGGATGGAGTGTGGTAGGATTTTTTTGCCATATGCAGGCGAAATGTGATGGAATGGTAGATTTGAAATTAAGTTGAAGTTCATCGACCCAAATGAGATAAGCTAAAAATTAATGGCTCAATCGAGATTATGCTGAAACTTTAGTGACCATGGTTCAAGACACCCTAAAAAATTATAGTTTGATGGTTAGTCAAAATCAATTGAATGGAGTAACGGTTGTAACACACGAGAAAAGAGTGAGGTGACAAAGGTGAGAATCTGATGGTTTAAGCAATGTTGGATGTACTTTAAAATTAAATTAAAATTAAAAATAAAATTCATATTGAATCTCATCCCTCTAATAAAAGCCAACCATACTAATTTTTCAATTTTAATTCTATTTTAATCCCGGAACATGCCTTAGACTCTTTATTGTCTATGAATATTGATCTGCCTTCGACGCGAAGTTAATACTCGCAGTAGAACCACCCATCTCGTAGACATCAAAACCCTCATTTCCCAAAATTTTCTATGTTCACTTTGTGGATGCATTCAGGTAAATAAATCGACTGAGAAGGGAAAAAATGGCGGAGACAAGAAAGAATAATAATAAAGAGGTTATCCGATTGGAGCGAGAATCTGTCATTCCAATCCTCAAGCCTAAGCTCACCGTGCACCTGGCCAACCTCATTGGTAATGTATTTTCTTTTACATTCTACGTGGATCTTTTAATCTATCTCTAGTTTTTCGAATTTAATAGGTGGGTTCCCTGCTGCACCATTTGCTTCCCATTTCTAACGTTTTTGATTTCTTAATTATATTGGGGACTTGTTAAATCCACCTTTAATTTGATAATCTTGCTTATTACTAATTACTCATGATTCAGGAAAAAAGGAAATAGGATGCGATGTGTTTAATAGAACAATGGCAGTTAAATGATGCTTTTCCTAAACTAGAATTGAGTCCATTAAACAAAAGAGAGAAAGAAACAAAAGTGATGCTACCAAAAATCGTACCTGGGCAAACCTGACTGGAAGTGAAGAACTCCACGTGATCCGATCTTCAATACTTAAAACAAAGGTATCGAGGTGCGTTATCGTCGCCCCTCCGATGTTTAAGTCAGACAAAAGCTCAAGAGAAACTTGTACTGGAATGTTATGAAAAACGTACATGTATGATGAGGCTAGGTTGCGTATTTATAGAGGGTGGAGATGGAATCCTGGAATGATTCAACTCCTTATTGAATGTGTTTTTGTTGTGTAAGGGCTGTGTTATTTGAGTTAATGTGAAATACATATGGTAACTGAGGGGTTTAGCGTTTGGATTGAACCAGGATTTTATGGGCATGCGAGGTAACGGAGAGGGCACGTGAGTTAGGTGTTTTATGGTATGTCTACTGGTAGGCCCGACCTACCAAATCCGACCTCGAACCTAGGAAGAACCCCAAAAAGGTAGGATAAGGCCGGGTCCATGCTAATGGGCCCGACCTAAATAATATCCCGATCTCAAAATGGCCCAATCAGCCCATTTACAGCGGGTCATGCTCGAGCTCGGGTCAAGTAACATCACAGGCCCTCGTGCATCTAGGCTGCAGCTGAAGGTCATATCGTTGGGCTGCTGGTCAAGATGCATTGAGGTAAGCCGGGTCGGGCCCTTGACAGATGTGTGGCCATGTGTCCTGCACGTAGGGTTCTCTGACCTCGACCTTGGATGTGTGACACGTGGTACGATCAATGGTCCGAATTGAAGGACTTTTGACCTTTCCCTGAATCCTATAAATAACCCCTTTTTTCACCCTTCATTTTTCACCTTTTTACTCCCATCTCTTAGTAAAATAAGATCGAGGCCGAGGCGTAGAGTTTTGTGAGCATCGTCATTAAGAGGTAAGTGATCGAGCTTTTTAGTTAATTTATTTTCCAGAGCACGATGTCGAGTAACAGTAGTGATGGGTCGAGTAGCGGTGTTAGTAGTAAGTCATAGGGTAGCTCGACCACTAGAAGTCCCGAGAACGTAGGTGCAACTATTATCCCTGTAGCAGTCCCTTTATGTGTATACCTTGAGGTCGAGGTTAGGTTAACCTACCCTAGAGGACCGACCCAGTACAAAGAGCAGGTGATTATTAAGATCGCTAGGGAGGTCAAGGTTATGCCTACTTGCGACGTGTGTGCTCCCGAGTCTAGTGACTCGGTTGTTGATGCTCGAGAGGGGCAGATGACCTTTTTCGGGATGCCCTTAAGGTCAGGCTTAGATGGCCTCTCCACTCGTTCTTTATCCATTTTTTGAATTTTGCCTGATGTGTCCAGGTTAGCTAGTTTCCAATAGTTGGAGGCTCTTGGTTTATTTCTTTATCTTGTGTAGATGTCTTGAGATCAGGCCTAGGCTCGACCTTTTGAAGGCAATGTTTGATCTAAAGTATGCCTCGAGGTACAACTGTTTTGCGTACCTATTGACCAAAGGGGGATTTAGGGCCCCTGAAACCCCGAGCTCCCTTCGGGGGTGGAAAGGGCGATTTTTCTTTGTCAAACCTCAAAATCCCGACCATAGATTTGACACGATGTGGGAGATCCTAAATAAGGATAAGTTCAATGATAGCCAAGAGTACGTCAAGGAGTTAGAGAGAGATAGGTTGAGGTTAGTTAACCACAACCCTCTTGCAGAAAAGATTGACTACCTTCTCGAGGATGACGCCCTCGATCTGGCCAACGTAAGAGGGCTCGAGGGTATGATCCTTTCATCCTTTGTGTTTCATTATCCCGTCCTGTTGCTCGAGCTAATCACTTGTCCTTTTTCTTTGCAGATTTAGAAATGTCTTTCAACCCCGATGCGCTCCTTTCCAACGTCCAACAGAAAGCTAAAGGCCTGAGGCCCGAGGCGCCTGCCATGTCGAAGGGCAAGAAAAGAGCTTGTGACAAAACATCAAGCAGAGTTCAGAGCGGGATCAGACAGTCATCTAAGAGTTCTACAGCTCAACACCTGTCTTCCACTCATCCTGAAAGTCGGGCCTATGCGCTTCGAGGTGTTCCGGAAATCGTCGACCTAGAGGGGGACACGCCGTTGCCTCGGTCCCTTTTAGAAGACCATGCCCGTTGTCCATTGATACCGACCACTGTATCTAAGTTCTAGGACGACGTTGACCCTAGGGAAAGGATACGAGCCCTTGAGCTCGCTACTCTGAAGGTACGCATATGACCTCAAGCTGTTTACTTGTATTTATTTTGGATGGTGCTTATACGTGTTGTCCTAACTTCTAGGCATTGAGCATGGCTCGAGGACTAGCCTTGAAGAGCCTGAGTTCCTCGAGCAAGCAGGCTGAGCTCAAGGCCAAAAACGAGCAAAAGGAAAAGCGTATCAGAGAGCTTAAGGTTGAGCGTGACTTAACTCGGATTGAAATTAGGAAAGTGAGGGACCAAATTGGGGAGGCCAAGGACGAGGCGGAGGAGGCTAAGCTCGAGCTTCTCCGAGTTAAGAAGGAGGTCAAGGATAGTATGGCCAATGCTCGGGTCGAAGCGGTCGAGGATTTTAAGAAATTTGATGAACAGAAGGCACTGTTGGGACAATATAGCTCGGGTTCTTACTTTTATGGCCTGAGGTTAGCTCGCTCCTTCTTGAGGACGAGGCTCCCTGACGACTTGAAGCCTCTTGTTGAGGATCTCAAATCAGTTAATGAGCTGGCTCACGAGCTCGAGCTTCAGCCTCAGAGGTTGAGGAGAATGATGACGAAGAAGGGGAGGAGGCCGACACTCCTGACCCCGGGACCACAGTTGATGCTACCAACCTAGACTAGGTCTTTGTAATTCGATCTTGCCTAGTCATATATTTTGTTTCCAAGGATATTTCAATGTACATTGCCGAACCTCGGGCCTTTTGATTAATGGAAGATCGACATTTTGTTATCTACTATCCTCGATGTCATAGATTTCATTTGTACAAACATGAGTTTTGAATAAGCATGATTCTGTTATGGAGAATTAACTCGTGCTCTTTATCCATTTCAGTTCAGTGTAGACAAGTTCGAGTAACACCTCACAAATACCTCGTGAGTCTGTTCGAGTCACGTTGTTTTATGAGCTCGAGTATGTTACTTGGCTATTTTTTGGCCATGTAGCCCAAGACACGTTGTTTTATGAGCTCGTGTGTTACTTGGCTGATTTTTGGCCAGGTAGCTCGAGTCACGTTGTTTTATGAGCTCGAGCGTGTTACTTGGATGAATTTTTGCCAGGTAGCTCGAGTCACGTTGTTTTATGAGCTCGAGCGTGGTACTTGGCTGATTTTGGCTAGGTAGCTCGATTCACGTTGTTTTATGAGCCCGAGCGTGTTACTTGGCTTATTTTTTGCCAAGTAGCTCGAGTCACGTTGTTTTATGAGCCCGAGCGTGTTACTTGACTTATTTTTGGCCAGGTTACTCGAGTCATGTGGTTGTAATGAGCTCGAGTGTGTCACTTGGCTGAATTTCTGCCAAGTAGCTCGGATCATGTTGTTGTGATAAGCTCCAGCATGTTACTTGGCTTATTTTTGGTCAGGTAGCTCGAGTCATGTTGTAATGAGCTTGAGCGTGTTACTTGATTGAATTTTTGCTAGGTAGCTCGAGTCATGTTGTTTTTTGAGCTCGAGCGTGTTACTTGACATATTTTTGGCTAGGTAGCTCGAGTCATGTAATTGTAATGTGCTTGATCTCAACCTTGTTTGTTTGTCATCGTGGGTATTTGTTGATTTGTTATATAGGTCGAGGTCGGGCTTAGAGCGTAGTATATTTGGGACAAGTTTTTACCGTAATGGACTTGGGTGTTTTGAAATAACGAATGTTACACGACATATAGTTCATATCTAGAAACTAAAAGCTCTTGGGCACGCAGGCCATAAAAGGAAAAACTAACCGTAAAGACTCAAAATAACTTAGGCTCTTTGCTGCTAACTACTTGTAGTAAATCTTTAGGTTGTCTGTGTTCCATGGTCTTGGGAGTGGTTTCCTAGAAGTGTCCTTCAGACTGTACGCTCCTTCTTTTACTCTTCGTATAACTTCGTACGGCCCTTCCCATGCCGGTCCTAACTTGCCCAGTGGGTGACCAGCAGCCACAGCTCTCTGAAACACTAGATCTCCAACTCTAAATCTTCTTGTTTTGACCCGGGTGTTGAAGTGCTTTGTTGTTCTGTCCTGATAACTTGCAGCCCTTATAGACGCTTGCTCCCTTACTTTCTCAAGTAGGTCGAGATGCTCAGTCGTTTGCCCCGTATGTATGGCTCAATCATCCTTTGTGTTGGAATGCTAACTTCAATTGGTACCATAGCTTCCACACCAAAGGCTAACATAAAAGGGGTTTCACCGGTTGCAGTCTTGTGAGAAGTCCTGTATGTCCATAGGATGGCGGGGAGTTCTTCTGGCCAATTTCCCCTAGCGTCCTCAATCCTGGTCTTGAGGTCTTGCAGTATGATCCGATTGGTAACCTCAGCGAGGCCATTGCTCTGAGGATGTGAGACTGATGTCAGGTGGTGGTTGATCCCGAAGTTGTTGCAAAAGCTTCTGAACTGCGCGTTATCAAATTGTCTCCTGTTATCCGTTATCAACACCTTAGGTATCCCGAACCTACAAACAATGGCTTTCGATACGAACAAACTGACTTTTGGTTTCGAGATGGTTGCCAATGGCTCGGCCTCTACCCATTTGGTAAAGTATTCTACCGCTACAATGACGAATTTCACCTGACCTCTAGCCAATGGAAAGGGCCCGAGGATGTCGACTCCCCATTGCTCAAAGGGCGCAACATAGGGGATAGATGCTAGCTCCTCGACGGGGATATGTATGATGTTGCCGAACCTTTGGCACTTGTCACACCTTTTGACATAGTCTAAGGCGTCTTGCTTCATGTTGGACAGTAATACCAATACCTTATGAGCTTGTAGGCCAGTGCGCGAGCCCCTTGATGATTTCCACATATGCCTTTGTGAACCTCTGCTGAGGCTTGGAGAGATTCGGAGGGTCTGAGACACCTCAGGTAGGGTAAAGTAAAACTTCTGCGAAAAAAAATGCCTCCGATAGTACAATACCTCGCTGTTCTAACCTTAATACTTCTTGCCTCTCAGGAGGCAGATGGTAGGTTCCCATTGTTTAAATACTCCATCCAGGAGGGCTCATTATTGATGTCCATGATACTGGGGTTTTGGGTTGATACTGGGTTCTGTTAACACTTTCAAGTGTACCGTTCTATAGAGTCCATCTACTCCCATAAACACGAGTCTAGATAGTGCATCAGCCTTCGAATTGTTAGCTCTTGCAATTTTTGTAATCTCACAACTCTTGAACTTCCTTTGGAGGTCATGCGCCTTCAAACAGTATAGACTCATTTTTTCATCTTTTCTCTCAAAGGTACCTTTGGTTTGGGCAACCACCAGTTGGGAGTCACTGAACACATTGACGTTCTCAGTTCCGAGATCGCGTGCTAACTCTAGTGCTAAGATGACGACTTCATATTCCGCTTCATTATTGGTGGCTTCGAATTCAAACCTGAATGCACATTGAATTTCAGTTGTTCCGGTAGGGTCAGTGATTATAACTCTTGCACCCAACCTCGAACTACTCGATGCTCCATCAACATAGATCTTCCAAACTTCAGAGGTCTTGCTCGTGTCACCATTCTGTGGCCCCCGAGTCCTAGGGGTGAGTTTTGCAATGAAGTCTGCCAATGCTTGCGCTTTTGATCGCTGGACATGGTTTAAATTCTATGTCGAACTCTCCTAGCTCAATCGCCCATTTAAGTAATCTCCCAGAGACATTCGGCTTTTGAAGTATGTGTATTAGGGGCTGGTTAGTGAGGACAACAACTGGATGTGATTGAAAAACTGGCGGAGTTTTCGGGCCGCCACAACCAAAGCAAGGGCAAGTTGTTCGGCCAATGTATACCGAGTCTCTGCGTCTAAGAGTACTTTGCTTACGTAGTATATAGGTCGTTGGACCTTACTGACCTCTTTCACTAGAACCACACCCATCGCACTTTCCGAGACAGCTGAGTACAGTAGCAACGTATCACCAGGCTCTGATTTAACGAGGACCGGAGGGGTTGCTAAAGCTTTCTTCAGCTTTTGAAAATCTGTCTTGCACTCTTCATTCTATTCAAAACTTTGGTTACCTTTCAGGATTTTGAAAAAGGGAAAACACCTATCTGTTGCACGAGATACAAACATGTTCAGTGCCACAACTTGACCTGTTAGTTTCTGTATATCCTTTTTACATCTTGGTGGTTCCATTGAAACCAATGCTTCTATTTTGTTACGGGATTGGCCTCTATCGCCCTATGGGTGATCATGAATCCCAAGAACTTGCCGGACACCACCCCAAATGCACACTTCGCAGGATTTAGCTTCATCATGTACTTTCGTAGTGTAGCGAAGACCTCTTCTAGGTCGACAATATGATAATTCACCTGCTTACTCTTAACAACCATGTCGTCAACGTAGGCCTCAATATTCTTTCCTATCATGTTGGCGAAGACTTTATTGACAAGTCTTTGATACGTAGCTCCTGCGTTTTTCAACCCGAATGGCATGACCTTGTAACAGTAGATGGTCGAGTCCGCCATAAATGAGGTCTTCTCCTGATCCTCCTCTGTCATTAGAATTTGATGGTACCCAAAAAAAGCATCCAGGAAGCTGTATAGCTTGTGTTCCGAAGTACTGTCCACAAGATTGCCAATTCGGGATAAGGGGTAGCTGTCCTTGGGGCATGCTTTGTTTAAGTCTATAAAGTCGATGCAGACTCACCACTTTTCGTTGGCTTTCTTGACCAAGACCACGTTAGCCAGCCAATCAGGATACTGAACCTTTCGATGAAGTTGGCCTTAATAAAGTTGACCTCCATTCGTTCTGGCGCAAACTGTCTCCTTTATTTTACTGGTCTTGCACTTAGGTTCACATTGAGTTTGTGTACTGCAATCGCGGGGTCTATTCCAGGCATGTTCTCCACACTCCAAGCGAATATGTCAACATTGTAGGCCAAGCAACTGATGAGTGCATCCTTGGTTGTGTCGTCAAGACCTTGACCAGTGGTAACTTTCCTGTCGGGCTTGAGCTAGACCTTATCCATCTTTTCAACAGTGCGAGCCTCCCCCGGTGGTCGAGCTCGAGCTCAGCTTCTAATAACTGCATGATGTTCGACTTAATCTCCCTAACGCTGGTGACATAACATTGCCTAGTCACTGCTTGACTTTCTCGAACAACTCCGATCCCTTTGCTTGTAGGAGACTTTACTGTAAGGTGGAATGTTGAGACAATCGCCTTGATGCCATTCAATAATGGCCTGCCAAGTATGGCGTTGTAGGCCATAGGCGTACGAACAACTTGAAACGTTGTGATCTGCGTTACCTGCTTTCCCTTCGACCCCAGTGTAAGGGGTAGGCTGACAATACCCTCGGGCACAACAATACCTCCCCTAAAGCCCTGGAGAGGGGTCTTGACTGGTTTGAGTTGTTCCACCGAAATACCCATCTTTCCGAAAGCGTCATGTGACAACACGTTCGCCGCACTACCGTTGTCTACCAAGATCCTTTTTACATCAAAGTTAGCGATGATTGCTGATATAACGAACAGGACTCGAGCTATTTGGCCCACCATCGGCCTCATAACACGTCTCGAGTGCCCCCAATAGGACTCGAGCTACCTGGCCAAAAATTGACCAAGTAACACGTTCGAGCTGTTTACAATACAACACTCAAGCTACTTGGCATAAAAAAGCCAAGTAATACGCTCGAGTTCAAAACATCACCCCAGAACTAGGCCAAAACAAGGCCAAGTTACATGATTCGAAGTGATTACAAAACATGACTCAAGCTACTTGACCGAAAATTGGCCAAGTAAAACGCTCGAATTGATTTCAAAATAGAACTCGGACTACTTGGTCAAAAAGGGCCAAGTAACACGTTCAAACTCATTATTGAGCTTATTGGCAAAAAATTGGCCAAGTAGCAAGCTCAAGCTACATAATACAAAACTCGAGCTCATTAGCCAAAAATTAGCTAAGTTTGTTGCACCTCTTTGCATCTCACCTTGCAGCTTAAGCATGTAGCTTTTAGCTGCGACCTGGATGCACGGGGGCCTGTGATACAGGAAAATATCGATAGACCCGAGCTCGACCTACCTGACCCGAACTCTAGGCCTGATCTTAGCCCACTCCAACTGGGTTGATTCTGAGGTTGGGTCCATTATGAGGCCAGGCCTAGGAATACTAGTCCACCCGACTTGGAAACATGGTTTGCTCCATGTTAATGTACTTTTCGGCCCTAGTGAACTAGTCGGTTATTGACTTAGGAGGAGTTTTTGACAGGGACATCTTGAATGCTTCCACCTTACAACATATGTAAGAGCGGAGACCGCGGCTGTGATATGAAGGTTTGGGATCAAAAGTCTTTCCTTGTTGAATCTTGTGATGAAGTTGCGAAGAGTTTCATTGGGGTCCTTGACGCATCTGCATGAGTGATGCGGCTGTCTTCTTGATGTGCTTACTGCTAGCGAAGAAGGCAAAGAACTTGTCAGCCAAGTCTGAAAAAAAGCTATGGAGTTGGGCTCGTGTGGAAAACCAATTCCTTGCGGCATTGGTGAGTGTCGAGGAAAGGATTTACACATTACGGTATCGGGTACAACCTGTAAGTTCATAACGTCGGTGTATATGTTGAGGTGGTTGATGGGGTCCTTCGTCCCATCATACTTCTTTACTCGAGGGAATTTAAAACGATCCAGCATGGGGTATGACAAGATTTCGGGGGTGAATAGTATATTAGGGGTGAATCCTGTTACTGCCTTCTGAAGCATCCCAACTATGATCCCTTCTTAAATAATTCTTGCCAGGTCTGCTGGGTCCATTGCAACTGATCTCGGATCGATGGGTGCTTGGGGTATGCTTGATGTTCCAGCCTCACAGTGGCTAGGACCTTGAGCCCGAGCATTGGCCATATTACCACTCTGTGGGGGATGGAACAAGAGGTGTGCTTCTATCTTGTAGCAGCTGAGTTAATGTGGCCACTTGCTGGCGAAGTTCTTCAAACGCGGTCGACGTGATTGTAGAGATCGGATGTGGTGGTTCTCCTGACGTAACCTCCTACGGGGGCGGAAGGCCTGTAGCAGGGGTTGGTTAGGAGTGGATGAGCTTGCCGAAGGTGTCCTGAGCGTGTGTTAACCATGGTTTCTGGTAGCGAGTTTCCCACAGACGGTGCCCATGATGCTACCAAAATTCATATCTAGGCAAACCCAACTCGAAGTGAAGAACTTCACGTGATCCGATCTTCAATACATGAAACAAAAGCGTCGAGGTGCGTTATCGTCTCCGCTCCGATACCTAAGTCAGATTAAGGCTTAAGAGAAACTTATACTGGAATGTTATGAAAAACGTACCTGTATGAGGAGGCTAGGTTTGAGTTAATGTGAAATACATATGGTAACTGAGGGGTTTAGCATTTGGATTGAACTAGGATTTTAGAGGCATGTGAGGTAAGGGAGAGGGCACGTGAGTTAGGTGTTTTATGGTATGTCTACTAATAGGCCCGACGTACCAAGCCCGACCTCAAACCTGGGAAGAACCCAAAAATGGTGGGATAAAGTCAGGTCCATGCTAATGGGCCCGACCTAAATAATAACCCGATCTCAAAATGGCCTAATAAGCCCATTTACAGCGGGTCAAGCTCGGGCTCGGGTCAAGTAACATCACAAATAAAGATAATTGCTAGGATTTTTTGCCTTTGCCTTTTTTTTTTTTTTTTTCACACACAAACCAATACTTCATCCCTAATTTTAACACACCAATAGTTTTAATTTCATACTAATTCAAATTTACGAACGATTAATGTTTCAAAATATTAAACTTTAAAGTCAGTGTGTGTACATTAATATTTCTTCTTTACTGTATGTATGTGTGCGCCTTTTTGAGTGCCTACGAAATAAATTTTGAATTTCATACGTTCAATGTTTTTTTAAATATCCTACATGTATTATGGTAAAATATAATACAAGTTATAAAATATAAAATACTCTTTTAATTAATAAAATATTTATTTATTAATAATTTAATAACTCCTATAAAATAATATATTTTCTCGATCCCAACATTATTATTTTGTAGAGGTTTTATTATAGCATTGCCGTTCTAAAAGGAATGGTGGAATAATAATGGATTAGCTTGGTGTACATCATGGTTGATAATTTTTTTGACATTGTGTGATGTGGCACACAATTTTGTCCTTAATTTTAAAAACACTTAAAATAATCAATTATTTCGATTTTTACACCTTACACAACGTCAACCATGATGACACAAAATGTACAATTATAATTCATTTAAGAAATCTAATGTGTTCGCAAGTAACTTGGTGCATTTTTTGTTGGGATATGTGCTCATTAATAAAGAATTATAAACATTTAATGATATATGTGAAATAATTTCAATATATTTTACATGCATGATTAAATGTTTTATAAATATAAAAAAATCCCTTGATTATTTATATGTAATTTTAAATATTGTACATAAGTGTTATGTACACAAGAATAATATTTAAAGTGAAATAATCTAAATTCGTCCACGATTAAAATTAAAGTATGGATCTTTAATTATGATATAGTGCTGTTCATTATATTTTGAATGAAATAATCTTATCCGAATTTTCAATAATGTGATTATTGGAATGAAAGCACTTTATATATAATCTGATTATATAGGACAAGAACATGATTAATAATGTATATTTAGTAAAATCCGTTTTCACATAAAGTATTCAATTTTAATCAATGACAGTCATATATGTATCGATCTTAATTATGAGTAATTAATAGACTCATATTTATTAAGTTGTGTTTTTTTATGTGTCGGGTAATGACACAAATTAATAATGTCAAATTCTTGGTACATTGAAAATTACAATGAGACAAATAGTCGGGGAATATTAATAGACAAAGAAGAAATCCATTCATTAATTTGCAGAAAATTTAATACTTAAAACAGTTGGAAATA
>CAIGRO010218438.1:0-27585 GCA_903798355.1 Fraxinus baroniana | reverse complement strand
TAATTTAACAAAGTAAACTATTTTAGCATATTGATTTTAAGTTTTTGAAGTATTGAGACTAATTGTAGGATAACGAATCTAATTAACAAAGATAGATTTACTTTGAATTATTAATATGAATAATTTTAAAAAATTATTTTTTTCATAGTATTTTATTATTTTTGTATGTATTTATTGCATTCGATTCGATCCCGGTTAAACCTTTTGACCCTTGACTATTCACATTTTTTGGGTCGATGACCGGGTCGATTTTTAAAACATTGATTTTTTATCGCCTGAGTATCAGTTGTGCGATAGGCTAACTAAATCTCGTCCCATACTCGAATCCTAAGACTTTTAACTTGTCGCTTGACAATTGATTTTTAAAAACTTTTTTTTACAACAATTGTTTTGTTAAAAAATTGTCAACAACTTTAAAACTAACTGTATTTTTGAATGCGGTGTTGAATAGACTTGGCACGACATTTGGCCTTTCAGATTCGACCATCTAAGGCACGAGATGGAATCTGTGTTGTGCATAATCAGTTCACACTAATACAGGATATAGGTTTCTGAGGATGTGATGCTACTGCTGTCTCGTTGAATGACTGATGGCTAAAAGGGGAAAATGGTTTTATTAAATAATTTTTCATAAATTTTTTTTATTTGGTTTTTTTTTTAAAAGTGCCATGGAAAACTGTAAAATGTAAGATGTAACAGTTTTTTCAAATGCAAATAATTAGAAGGAACTATTTTGCTATAAAGTCATAAGTAAGGGAGTAAGGGACCCATGATGGGACAATAATAGACTTGTTGGTTCAAGGTAGGAACTATAATAAAGAAAATGAAGTTTTAGTCCCTAGATTCCAAGAGTTTGTGGTTGGGGAGATTTGAGATCTCGATGGCCATCATGCTCTAAAAGAGGTGATCCAAGAACATGTCAATTAACTAGCTTAGAAAATGATACGAGAGCTTTTAAATTGAGTCCAAAATAAGGTTTACGTAGCAAGAAGTTGTAAGAAAATGTCAACTTCAAGATTGATTGATGTCACTTGTTGCAGTTTCAACCTTTCTCGTTGGAGTCTATATGTGTTCGATATGCACTCTGTAGAGGAAAGTTGAAATTGCTGAGATGATGTCTCGAGCTTGTTATTTGATGATGGGTTTAAATTTGAATTTATTGAGATTCATTAGAGAGACACTTAATTTATTTTTTGTGCAATGAACGTTGTCATTATACATGTCAATCCATTAGGGGCATTTGGTTTTCTGTTTTTAAGTTATTTTTAGTTTTGTAAAATATTTAACACTTGTTTGGTTTGATATTGTTGAAAATACATTTTTTAAAAAAATAAGATTAAATTCATAACGTAAATTTAAAACATGTTTGATATTTTGAAAACATGAAATCATTTAGGGTACGTTTGATTGCAATAGTGAAATTTGGGTGGAAAGAAAATGAATTTCAAGGAATTGAATTGCCTAGAATTGTTTACTGAGAATTGTCAATTAATTGTATTTGATTGGTATAATTTTTCATCTGAAAAATATTGAAATTTTGGATCTTTTGGTGTTCATTTGACTTTGTTTTTTATGAAAATGGTTTGTTAAAAGGAAAAATCTTTTTTACAATTGTGGATAGAAGTTGTTAAAAAAAAACTGTAAAACCATTTCCCACCGAAACCATGGGAAAATGAATTCCTCAAAAATCAAGAATTGTGCACGTGTGGACCAAAATGTGGAAATTCAATTGCCAAGAATTGTTGGCCAATCAAACATGACATTTGTGTAGAAATGAAATTTCTTTTCCATTTTTCATCTTTTCCATTTTTCATGAAAAACCACCTCAATCAAATATGGCCTTTCCTCCTTAGAGGTTGGAGAACATGCATATGAAGGAATTGGGGACTAGAGGCTTGGTCCATAGAAATGATGAGATTCACTATTTCTTTATCAATTTAATTTATATTCTGTTTGTTCAGTTAATTTTCATTTCTTCTTATAGACATACTTTTCTCTCTCTACTTAAAAAGAAAAATAGTAAGTACACAAATATCTCTTAATTTGAACCCCCCCTATTTTGGGCCGAACTTATACGCCATATCATCATCGGTGTGTAGTAATGAATCAATACTACATTGTTCAATGAATAAAAATTCATTCTCACAGTCTTACTTGACTGAATAATGCTACACTAACTAATGATGATTATTACTCTAGATGAATGGATTAAAGTATCGAATGATATTATTCATTTAGAGTCTCTAGATGATCTCCGTCATATTTTTAACTAAAGAAAATAGACTTGCTCTTCTTGATTGTCCTATTCAGCTCCAGTGGGGATTAAACACAGTCTACATGGCTGCACAATTAGAGCATTCTTTAATCCTAATTTGGTGTTTTTGGACAAACAACCACAGAAATAAGTCCTCAGGGGGATTTATTGATGCTTGGTCCAACAACAACAATGAGAATGGCAATTTTGAATCCTCTCTTTCATCTAAGCATGGGAACCTCTCCACTTGTTCACTCAATCTATCAATGGCTATGGGTGCTCAAAACGTCTTGGATGAAGAAATGAGATAGAATCAAGTGGAGTTTGGTGTTGATGATTCTCATGGCCATTCAAGATGGTTAAGACATGTTTCTTCGATGTCCTTTGCACAAGGCGGACAGCTTGCTGAGGATTTACGACCTGTATCCGTTGCTGGAAGTAGAGGAATAGGAGTAGGAGTAGGCTCAAATCCGGGTTCCCCATATGATTCAACAAGATGATGAATTCCTTTCTAATGGATTCGATTGCTCTAATGGATTTAGATATCAGAATGATGAATTCCTTTCTCAAACTTGAATGAATGCATTGTGTAAAGGAGTTATTGAGTGTTCTAAATTTTAATCAAATGTTAGTGCTACAAGGAATGACCTCTAGACTTCAATGCTCCATTTCCCTTCTTCGGTGCTGTTCTTAGTGCACTTAAATAATGTACTCCATTTATAATGGTCCATTTTTAGACCAGACAACAGACAAATATATCACACGTCCCAAATGATTCATCTTAGAATAGGGTCTAACGGGCACTCAAAAACTTACATTCGACAAAAAACTAGACCCTCAAGTAAATTCGTAACCATAAATAACGCCTTTTCGAATTCCCATTTCACGAGTAATATGACCACTGGATAGTGCTAATGATAGAAGTTCAAATAAATGCATAGATTTGGCTTGATATCCTTAAATGGTAGACTTGCCTCCAATATTTTAACTGAATGCTCAATACAAACCAAGGTTATGCCAATGAGATGAATATGATACTGTTTTGCCTCAAAGTTCAACTTTTATTTGAAAATTTTCTTTAAAAGAGTAGAATCATTGTAATGTGAATACGAGATGAAATAAACGTGTAACTACTAAAGAAAAAGAACCACTTATTAAGAATGTTGGCATTCAATTATCATCTTGTTGATTCTTAATACACCATAAATTATTAGAGCCATCAGCAACACAATACAAATCCAGAAAAGGAGAAAAAAATAGATAAATCCATTACAATTGACTCAGCCTAATCATTCACTTCTAAATCGATTACACATCCACAAAAGGACATAATCATTCACTTCTAAAGGCTTGTCCTGTCATTTGTAAAATTAAAAATACATTAGTATAAATTGAGTATAAAATGTTGACGATTCATATAAGTGGTAAATTACCATTACCTGTATCAAAATTACAAATGTTGCTATTTTCTTCATTCCGCATATATGGATCATAGTAATGCATGACATGACCTAAAATATACAAAAGTAAGAACAAATAAATATATGAACATAGACATGAAATAATCAAATAATAGTACATAACGAACTTTTCTTACCTTGAGCATTGAGTATAGAATTAGGTAAAATTGGAGGCATTGAAACAGAAGATGGTAGGTGATGAAAGTAAGGAATGTGTTGCTGGAATCTCGCCATTTCATTAACTTGAAAATTGTAAGGTATATATACTTGTGTTCCTGGCTCCTATTTCTCTTCTTATCAATGTAATTTCTACAATCTTTCTCCACAAATCAGACATTATCGTGACCACCAGCTTCCATAACAAATGATTGATAATTCTTCGCCATCCAATCCCAACACGATCATTTAATTCAAGTTTTCTCTTAGCACCTATGCTAATTTCTCTATTACATGAGTAAAATCGTGATTTTTGTGGACTTAGTCCATGATTATGCTCTAGTCTAATAGAATTTATCTTGAACTTTCCATCTTTGAATATAGAAGCGTTAACTTTAGCATTGCACCCCAATTTCGTCAATGGGTTAGGATTGAGGTAATTTTGTTTTACAGACTTTGAATTCCAGGCTCAACAACATGGCAGGCAAACAAATGTCAAGTCTCCTAATGATCATGTTGATCTCTTTTTAACTCCGAAACCTTCTTGTTTCCCGTACTGTTTATAAGACCCAAAAAGGTAATCTAATGATTCAAAAGTCATCCCAACCTCAGGTGCTTGAATAATCTCTTCACCGACCAATTTCTTATTTGACTCGTGTTCATCCACATATTTTTCATCACTTTTATCTAAGGTATTGCCCTCTTCAATCAACATCCCAATCACTTTATAATCTATGAAAAGTAAACATAAAATAACGACTAAAACCACATACAGAAGTAATTGACGACCAATCTATTAATTAGAAACAATAATTAATCCATCATATGGAATTGAAAATTTAGAATGGGTTGTAGACCACATTACAGTGGGAGCAAAAAATATTGCAATTCAAAGGCTTCAGAATATGGAATTAAACTGTTTACAATATTGCAATTTAAAGGTTTCTAAGAGTGCATACCAGTGGATTTATCATCGATGAGAACATCACACATATCAAAATGAGTACAGTGGTGGAGAAGCTGGTGCCACCGGAAACTCAAGCCTCGTCTTTAATAACTTTTGCCATCGTCGGAGTGCGGTGGTCGAGAAGGTGAGAGAGAGAAACTGAGATGATAATGAAGCCTCCAAAAGTTATCAGAGTAGAGGAGGCTTCGTGGTGCCGTCGTCAGAGTGTAGTGGTTGATAAGGTGAGAGAGAGGAACCGAGATGATAATGAAGACTCATTCTTTAATGGTTTAGGAAGATGAAAGGTTTGGACTTTTTTTTAGGAAAACAGGTGAAGTCCATTTTGGGTTTAAAAAAAAAATCTGCTACATAGGCTGCTAATTGTGCAGCCATGTAGAGTGTGTTTCAGCCCCAATGGGGATAAATAACAATTCTCTTTAAAATAGGTTTCTTTCTTCACAGCACTTAGGGAAAATCGTAGAGATTGAGCAACTACAAAAATGTCTTTTAATTTCTTTGGAGAACGTGACACTGGCATATTGATAAACATCGAAAATTTAGAAGAATAGCATTACACTTTGTATTATAGCCAAGTGGCACATCATGGCTCGTTGTAATTTATTTACTTATAGCATGTTGAAGCTCCATTTTTTTATTTTTTTTTTTCAAAAAATGCATTTTAAAATAGTAATTTGATTGAGAATGTGTGGTTAAAAAATAAGAATTTTTTTTGAATTTGCTTGTAATATTATTTTATTTAAAATTTATGATTAAAATAAAAAAATTTAAAAAGTGTATTTTAAAAATAATGGATAGAACAAACTCTTACTTTCTTACTTCAAACGCATATTGAACCAATGAATATTGAATGAGGGTGGGCTCCCTTAGCTATAAAGACATCTCAACAACCCTATTAGGTAGGGCCCAGTCGTGTAATGCATGCCTGTGAGGTGGGGTCCATTGGGTCCTTCACCCTAGATTTGCTTCAACGTCATGGCCACCATATTTGGATCTAACTGCTCCCCGACCAATCTAACCGAGTTAAGGTTGGCACTTCACTTGCCACCCTTGTGTTATAAGGATGAAACAATCATTCATCTCCATTATTTTGTTAACATTATTTTTTTTAAAAAATAAAAATAAAGTTAAAATTTATTTATTGTAACGTACAATTTTATTTAATATTGCATACTAACTATGTGAAAAGTCTCCAACCTTTGGGAACAGAACATTTAAGTACCAACTTTCTTTATGTAGTGCCAAGATTCACAACATGAACATTAAAAGTCGTGGTTGACGTGTTTCACTTTTTAAGGGGCAAATAATAAACCTTAATAGAAAATAAATATATCGAAAAGTAAAAGAAAATTATTTCAACTTGAAAATTTCTCAAATGACAAATTTATTTCTCGCGTGTTTCGTATAAGTGGTCAATGGTTGTTATGTGGAGGCTAAGATATGGTGTGTGGACGCTGGCGGACCTAGGGGGTCTTGGGTTTTTATTTTTATAAAGCCATGTTTGACATTGATTGAAATTTAAATTTAAATTTTAATCAAACTTAACAATTAATTTTAATAACATATTTCATGAAATCTATAACTGTTTTAACTTTTATCAAAATTTACTAAAAATTTGATTTTAATCTCCACCAAATAAGGACAAAATCACAATAAATTTGAATTGTGAAAATGTGCTAATTTTTTTTTTATAAAAAAAATGGATGATCGTATGTTAATCGAATATACAGATTGCTTATATCATCTCAAAACTTATTTCGAGAACTACATTATGAGCATATTGAATAGTCCAAACGGATATCGAAAATAGTTAAGAATACTTAAATGTGAGTTTTAAAGAAAGACGTCTAACTTGTATTTCAAAAAAAAAAAAAACAATTATTTCATTAACATTTATTATTTTATTTATTATTTTTTGCTACAAATTTCTCAGTATAATTTTCATCATTTTATGGAATATGATATAAAAAAATTTCGAAATTTTACATCCGAAAAAATCATATCCCATGTAAATTTTCAAGTGCAAAATTACATGGGNAAAAAAAAAAAAAAACAATTATTTCATTAACATTTATTATTTTATTTATTATTTTTTGCTACAAATTTCTCAGTGTAATTTTCATCATTTTATGGAATATGATATAAAAAAATTTCGAAATTTTACATCCGAAAAAATCATATCCCATGTAAATTTTCAAGTGCAAAATTACATGGGGTATAATTTTTTTGGATGTAAATTTTCAATTGTAAAATTTCTCTCAATTTCTATACAAGTTCGATTGTGCCTCCTAATGTTAAAGTTTTGTGTCCGCCCATGCGTGTGGAGGTAGCCACAACTAAAGTTGAAAAGTGATTAGATAAAAATGAAAAAAAATAAAAATAAAAAAAAATTAAATGCTTTGATTCATTAAGGTTGCTAGATTTCATGGTAAGTGGCAATAAGTTGAAGCTTGGAGCATTAGAATTCTAAAAGCTTCTGCATATTACACTCAATTTAGAATCGTAAGTTCTCATTCTATAAGAAAAAATTGCACAATTGGTCCTCAACATTTGCCTAAAGTTACAACTTCATCTTCAACTTAATTATAGTAGAGTCCTAGTCAATCAATCATCATTTTTTTTTAATAGAGTAGAACTTTTTAATGACGAACAATATTCCCTTATTTTCAACTAAAATAAATAAAAAATAAAAAAGTTCATCATCTCCACGACTCCACCAAACTCAATCCCTCATTTTGATTATATAAAATGACAGGATTATTTTATTTTTTTTAAAAAAAATAATTACATGTCTTTGTATCTCCACGTGTCGCATTCTCGGTTTCAGTGCAACCTTGTAATATTTTTTTCCTCGAAAAGATAAGAAAGAATTGTGCTGTCTACAAAACAGTTAAATACCAAGCTTAATGGGATCCAATGCTAAATAAATGGTTTGAGCAGCCTGGTGTTCATATAAGTTTTGGGTATACACACAAATCATTGTCCTGAGAAGCATTAAAAAAAAAAGAGCTGATTTCACGTGAAGCTTCACCCGTATGTCCGTGAGCAAGAAGTTGATGAAAAAACTAAATGCACACACTTCTTCGAGAGAGAAATTGAAAGAGTTCATGAAAAATTTAATGCCCACTTCCCTTTAGAAACAGGAACTGGGTTCTGCTGCAGCTCCATTGTTGAAGAAGACGTGTAGGAGAAGAGTTTTTATTATTAATTTTGCATTCTAAGCTTGCTTTGTTCAATGGGTGTCGGTGTTTTCTTTTCTTGTAAAACATATTGTTCTATTGGTCAAACCTAAGGTGTTGATAATGATACCAATTAGTCCCAATGCAAAAATACAATAATCCTGTCATTTCATATAATCATATCCTCTTTTCGAAAGTGCTAGATCTGGAGATGGGTTTCTCAAAATGAAAGCGATTATCTTAAAAGTAAAGACAGTAAAGCAAAATGTCTTTTGTACCAGCCTGCCATTAAAATTCTGTGAGCATTTTCTGCTCATCAACACTTTTTAAAAAAACCCTATTTCTTGGTTTGATTACCATTTGTCTCCTTTTAAATTATGGGAATCTTGAAATCAAGATTTGATTTTTTATTGGAGATATATTAGTTGAATTAAGAGCTGTCATCATTAAACTCCGTCAATGGCTATTCCTTTGTGGTTGAAATGCAATCCCTCTCTCCCCTTCTTCTTCTTGTCATTATTCGTTACATTCCCACATGTAAAATCAGGAGATGCAGAAGCACTTCTAGCATTAAAGGCTGTAATTGACCCATTGAGTTTTCTTCAATGGGGAGGAGGAACTGATTTCTGCAAGTGGGATGGGGTTAAAGAATGCATGAATGGAAGGGTCATTAAGCTTGTGGTTGAAAGAGTAAATTTGACTGGCACACTGGATGGGAAAAGCCTGAGTCAGTTGGATCAGCTTAGGGTTTTAAGCTTTAAAGAAAACTCATTATCTGGGTCAATTCCACAACTCTCTGGCCTTAGAAATCTGAAATCTCTTTATCTCAATGATAATAAGTTTTCCGGCGAAATTCCAGCAGGTCTTTCGGTCCTGCACCGCCTGAAAGTGGTGGTTCTTTCTGGTAACAGACTATCAGGTCACATTCCTCAGTCTTTTGTTGCTTTGAGCAGATTGTATGTTCTTTATTTGCAGGACAATCAATTGACAGGTGATATTCCACCTTTTAATCAGACTGGTTTGAGATTCTTTAATGTGTCTAATAATTTACTCTCTGGTGAAATCCCTGTGACAAATTCATTGGTTGGATTTAATAGATCTTCATTCAGTGGTAACATTGATTTATGTGGTGAACAAATTCAAAAACCGTGTAATTTTGGTCCGTCTACTAGTCCATCCTATTCAATCCTACCCACTGAAAAATCGGGGAATCATAAGAGGAATAAGAAGCTTATTATTATAATTGTTTCGTGTGTTGGTGGATTTGTGTTATGCATTTTTGCTATCCTACTGATTACATGTTTGAAGAAGAGAAGTAAGAAAGAGGAAACAAAGAGTAAAGTGGT
Organism: Fraxinus baroniana; assembly: GCA_903798355.1. NCBI lineage: Eukaryota > Viridiplantae > Streptophyta > Magnoliopsida > Lamiales > Oleaceae > Fraxinus > Fraxinus baroniana. The sequence goes on along the minus strand of CAIGRO010218438.1, from coordinate 18,226 downwards.
TGCACGAGGAGTAGATGAAGGGACTACTAGTGCTGGTAGGGATGGTGATAATGGGGGAAAACAAGGAGGGTTCTCGTGGGACCAAGGGGGTGAGGGACCAGGGAGTTTGGTGTTCCTCGGACCAGGGGATCAGCAAATGAACTATAGTTTGGAAGATTTGTTGAAGGCTTCAGCCGAGACATTGGGGAGGGGGAGTATGGGGAGCACATACAAAGCAGTGATGGAGTCGGGTTTCATTGTGACTGTTAAGAGGCTAAAGGATGCCAGGTATCCAAGGATGGAGGAGTTCAGGAGACACATTGAAATTCTCGGTAGACTAAGGCATCCCAACCTTGTTCCTCTCAGGGCTTATTTCCAGGCTAGGGAAGAACGCCTGCTCGTTTATGATTATTATCCCAATGGTAGTCTCTTCACTCTCATTCATGGTGAGTTCTTTTTCAGATTCAATCTGCATTTTTTCCTTCTGTGAATAACATATAAGCCCACATTTATTTCTTTTTAGTGAGCGCTTTAGCATGATATTTCGACCTTTTAGGTTTCCCTTTTTTATTAATTGGACTGCAGTAACTTATTCATTGCAAGTGGAAAGTGTTTCTCCTGATCACTCGCAAGGAGACTTCTGGTCTTATATTTAATAGTCAAATCAATATGATCTGTTCTGGAGGCTTCCTTATAATATAATTTTTTTCGCGCACTGTAATTGTTAAATTTGACAGATGCAGCAGTAATTGGAATCCCAAAAGAACCCTCATGATCATAAAACATATTTTGCAATATTGAATTTCTACGGAGATTCACCTTTTTTACTCTAGCTGCGTACTGCAGTAAGTGATGTTATCGCTTAGCCTCCTTTTGGATACACAATTATAAATTGTTTATACATTTAGTCAAAGTGAAACATTAATTTCAATCACATTCATAGCTACTACTAGGTATTATACATACATTTCATTGAACCTACCCTCTAATATTCCTCTTTATAAATCATTTATAATTATGTAAAATGGAGGCATAGTCTTCAGTCACAGCAGCTATTTTTTTCTGCAAAATGCAACTCCTCTTAAATATAGCCTTGTTCTCTTTGTTTCTCATCCTATATGTTTCTGCTCAAGCCTTTTCAGTTTTGCAATAGAAATGTTTTTTCCTCAAATGTGTTTTTGGTTTGTCCTATTCAATTATATAACATATTTCGGAAAGTTATAATCTTCATCGAAGGGGTGGGGAGAGTGGATCGAAGAATTGATCTTGCTATCGAAGTAGCTTGGTCAATGATCATTGAACCATGCCTCAGAATCTCAGATGAATCCAATATATCATCCCTATAAATTGCACCTTGTCATCGCGCATTATATTCATTTCTGTTGAACAGAAGTGTCTCTTGTAGCCGGCATCACGAACATGTCAGTAGCATCTAATTGATGGGCGAATTTTCCATTTTCATGCTGGCATTTTGTGAAAGTAATATTATTACTTAAATCGTCATTTAACAGTGATTCTGTCATTTCCTTATATGTCCTTTTCCTTCACCTGATATACTTGGTGTAAGAGGTCTGACAAATTATAGCACTCCTAGTAAATTAAGAAGTTTTAGCAACTTTTCTCATTATGCCATCATATTCCATACCCTGCTGCTAATGGTTCCTTAATTCTTGCAAGAAGACTATGTTTCATCTTATTCTCGTACAGTTTGCTTAGGATAGGTTTGAGATGAAATCTCAATGTTGGCACATATACATGAAGTTTTATCTTAAACCTGTTATGTTAAGGATATGCTACATCAAAACTTCTGTAGAAGATACCGAGTCACGTATAAAGTAATGTAGCTTGTCCCCGCATACTACTAAAAAAGAATTTGAATATTTAGGCATGTGCTTCTCCAGCATAAAACTTAGTTGCTGGCCTCAGTTTACTCGGATAAAAGAATTACAAAATATTACGTCTATTGTAATGCACTTATCGCTTGTACTGTTGTACTTGACTGAAATCAAGATGTCTTTCCTTAATGTCCCCTTTTATGATCTGTAACAATTATCAAATTGACCAACAAGGTATTCACTGTCTAAAAAGCAGATAATTAGGTAACAAAAGGTAGAAAATAAACGAATATTAGTTCTCAGTTTTAAGAACAAGTTATGTCACAAGCAATGTAAACCACAAAATTTTAACAAAACTCGACTTTGAATTCTAGGGAGATTCCGTAAGAAGCCTTAAAGTTGGTGAGCTTTCTTATTAGACTTGCTGTCCAATCGAACTATATTCACTTTTATTGGGGGTAAAAAGTAAGAAAAAGAACAAAAACGTTAATCTTTAGATCTGAGTTGGAAATGTAGTCTAATAGAGTGAAATAAGGTGCAGATTATTTACAAATTTACTTGTTATATCAAGCTTGCCAATTATGCAAGTATTTTAAGAAATGAATGGTAAATTTTCATTCAAACACGAAATGTGGCATGCTTAGGCTGATTGTTCAATTAATTCTGCCATCATGCATGATTTACTGAAAGTACTTTGCAGGATCAAGAGCTTCAGGTGGTTCAAAGCCTCTTCATTGGACATCCTGCCTAAAAATAGCAGAGGACTTGGCAACTGGACTGCTTTATATCCATCAGAACCCTGGTCTAACTCATGGGAACTTAAAATCATCAAATGTGCTTTTGGGATCAGACTTCGAGTCCTGCCTCACAGATTACGGGCTAACACCTTTTAGAAACATAGATTCCGTTGAGGAATCCAGTGCTTCTTCACACTTTTACACAGCACCTGAATGTCGTGACATGCGACGGCCACTAACGCAACAAGCCGATATCTATAGCTTTGGCATCCTTCTTCTCGAGCTCCTGACGGGAAAGACTCCTTCCCAGGACCTTGTTGAAGAATACGGCTCGGATATTCCTAAATGGGTGCGATCAGTACGTGGAGAAGGGACAGAGTCAGGTGATGAACCGACATCATCTAGCAATGAGGCTTCTGAGGAAAAGCTCAGCGCACTTTTGAACATTGCCATGGCTTGTATTTCAGTTGCACCAGAAAACCGTCCTGTGACAGGGGAGGTTTTAAGGATGATTAGAGAGGCAAGAGCAAAAGCTCAGGTGTCTTCGAATAGTAGCGACCACTCACCAGGAAGGTGGTCAGATACCGTTCAAAGCTTACCTCGAGAAGAACATTTGAGTATTTGAATTGTTGATTAAGAAGCTCGTACTTGTGTATTCTAATTTTTTTTTTCCAAATTGAATTCGTCTGAATGCCAAGCTTTAGCCATTGCCTCTCTTCCTCAGTCCGTCTTTCTACTTTCTTTTTGTAGTTTTAGCTACTTGGATGTTATGAGAGTAATCTAGAGATAGAACTCCATTTGACATTCATTTTTAGGCATGATTTAGTGACCATTCTCTATAAATGGGTAGGATAAAAATTTGTCTTTTTTATGTGGTATGGTGTTTAATGTTCTCAAGAGAAACAAGGCGGGCCAAACTTTTTTTTTCGTCAATCTATATAAGATCTTATGGTCTCGTACATCTCAAATGTTAACTGTTTACCTTGTGATCCTTGTCCAATTCACATGCAATCGAGCCAGGAATTGAAGTCCAGTTCAGTAACTAGAACTTTGTTGGACACAAAAAGGTACAATCTTTGAAATTTTAGGGTACTCGAATCTTGCAGCCTGGAAATCTTGGAGTCTTTACAACTACATAAAGAGATTTGGCACAAATAAAAACTGGAAGATCTTGTTCATTTTGCATCGAACTTCAATTGAATTGATAACTAATAAACAGCAGGAGTAGAAGTGAATTGTATTCTTAAATTGTAGTGGGGTTCAATTGTCATAATTCCATTCAAATCGTGTATAATTTTACCAACCTGAAATCTACAAGTCAATAGAAATCCCATTGAAGATTGAAGAAAGAATCTTTTAATGATCTCAACATTCTATCAATGGATTAAAATAGAATTGATAGTACACGTCTTTAGCACTCCCTGATTTGACCCCCTTCACTTAGTGTCTCACGTCTTTAGTATGTCTCACACTCAACATGCTACTATCCTTGATTAACTTAATCGTCGGACTGCTCGTGGTTGCCTTCCCACCACCGAATAAGGTCATGTGCGACTAGGGTAGAGCCAAGAGCTGTAAAAAAAAATACAAAATACAGAGAAAAAAATTCAACAAATTCCGAAGATTTATGGCATTATTCATGCGATACAACTATGTTATTGAAGATGGTATTTGACCCATTTGACACTTTTCCAAAATTCTCAAACAGATTGCCTTAGAAGTGCTCGTATCTTTCCATCCGCATTCTCTCAACACAACTCAACATAGTTCTGTTTATTGTTTTCCGAACGACAAGCTCTATTTTGTTTGATGTAAATAGCAAAATTACATTGAACTTTTAAACTAGTAACAGTTAATTGTTCGTGCAATAATCATAAACTTCCTGACATTTTCCTAATTTATAATGTGTTTTTGAACGGAAGTAGCCAAAAAACAGAAGGATAATTCGAAGTGTACCTAATCCTTTACGTAATGAGGTCCAGGCGTCCTCCCAATAGGGAGGCAACACTTGTCAATTATGTAATCCCTTATGTAAAAAGTTAGGGAAGTGTAGCATGATCCATGATTCACATACCTACAATCACAAAACACCAAACAAAAAACATACTATTGTGGAGTAGAGCATGTCAAAATCAAATACACATTCAAAAGAAATAACCAACAACGTCGACAATGTGAATCATTTAAATCTGTAAAACGACGATGAAAATCGAATAACCAAAATTGGATAAATCATCAACCTCAACAACTATGTATGGAAGAAACAATATTTTGTTATTGATCTAATATTGGTCATTACCCTTGCAGTCAGAGAAAATCGTTAACTATCCAAAACCATACAACTGAAGAGAAGAATCATCCAGTCAATCGTTTAAAGATGAACCAACAAAAAGTTTACGATGATACATAGGCGAAAGTTCTAATTTCTCTACTTCTAAACTCAAAATCAGTAGAGAAAAAATTGAATTTGCTAACACAGAGCAAATCAAAACAAAGCCTGCAAAGCTTCAATATAAATTGGATTGACAGCAAGAGCCATAAATCCAACATTTATCCTTCTCACGAGTACACGACGCCCATCTTCTTTGCAAAGTCATCTCCATCTTCATCATCAGGGTATTCCTCTTCAGCATCTCCATTTTCACCTACATCTAAGTCATCATAATATTCTCCATCAACTTGCTCATTATCGGATGCACCATCCCTCTGCTTATACGCATCATGTTCTTGGTCAATCAACCGTTCATCAACTATCATTCCATCTTCAGCTTCTAGCTCTCTAGCATCACTTAATCTGTATTTTTCTGCTCCACCATCACCACCTGATGCAGATTTGGAATCCTCATTAACAGGTGTTGACGAAAGAGCGCACTGATCCTCCACAGTCGAAGTAATCTCTGTCATTTTCCGCATTCCTTCTTCCTTTCGATTGTTGTCTTTATTATTACCTGAGGCAGTTATTTCACCCCTTTTCCGCTTCAGAATCTCTTCCAGAGGCTTAGGCCCTTCAAATGGTTGTTGATAACCATCAAGCATCGAGTGTTTTCTCTTCCCAACTGATGGCTGCTCACTAGTCTCGCCATTTTTCCTGCTTTTAAGCTCTGCAAGACTTTTTGGACCAGCAAAGTCAGTAATATTTTCACCCTTCATTTCTCTTCTTAAGTTCCCACCTCTATTATTCTTCCCACCAACATTAAAATCATCTTCCTCCTTCCCCTTTATTCTGTCTCGCCTTCCATGGTGAGAGGACTGTTGTGTCCTTCCAGAAGACGATCTACCATGATCTGTTCCCCTAATTATTTCCCTATCAACATGCAAGTCCCTTCCATCAAGTGGAGAAGAAGATCTCCCTGGAAGTTTTATTCTTCCTCGAAGGCGACTACTAAAAGAACTCTCAGGTGGGGGCAAATATTGTGCTTCCTTAGTTGAAACCTTGTATCCTTGATCATCATGTCTGTCACGTGCATATTCATGATTGTTGGAAGACCTCAAACCATTACTTCTTCTGTGCTTTGATAAATGATTCCTTAGATCTGTTTCACTAATTAGATCAGGGCCATTGACGCTAGAATGTCTCCTTTTCTGGTAAGCAGACACTCCTGACATCCTCTCAGATGAAGCCCTGTGCTGCTCCCAAGCATACTGACCTTGAATACGCTCATACGAGTCATAACCATGAGGATCACGATATATATCACGGTCAACATCAACCATTGAATTATAATCAGCAGAATGCCCAATGTCATATTCATTCCTGCCTTCATGATCCCCAGTCATTCCATACTGATCTTCAACGGGATAGTAATCAGAATCTCTCAGTTCATCATCCACCAGAACATCAAAACCAGGGGAGGGCTCTCTCGAAAATTCTTCTGCATCCTTACTGTTCATACTACCTTGTTCATCCACCGGCTGAGACTGCTGAACACAGTTATTCCTGCTGGATTGCTTTTCATTATTAGCAGGTGAAATACTAGCTGGTCTGTAGACAGAAAACTCTTCATTCATTTCTGAAGTCATTAGTGTCTTTTTTCCTACAGAAAATTCATTCCTCGCAGGAGCGGGTTCCACTTTCACAACTGGTTTTGTATGCAAAGGTAACTCGACTAATTTTTCTACAGTTTTCGATGGGACCTTCTTTTCTTCTGTGCACTTTTCAGGTCCACCGAAAGTATTCTTGAAAGATGCAGACTCAGCAGTAGACATTCCTGGCACCTGTGTGTTTTTGTAACTCACAGAATTCGGCACATGCAAAAATTGACACCAGTCACCTTTTAAACAGTACCCTTTCTGGAAGAATATGCAGGGCACCCCTTGTTTACCAGCGGCATTTGGAACATGTGGAGCAGGTGTAGAGGCAGCTTGTGATGGAGGTACAGCAGACAAAGCAGAAGTTTGAGTTTGTGTCCCCAACAGTCCATCCAGCGGCTGAATAACAAAAGAAGATCAATACCCTCTATGCTAATATTAGAAACCAAGAGTTAAGAACAGTGATATCACCAAAAACAATATCAAATCTATATTTGCATTATGTCAGTCTACTTGAGCACAGAGTTAATAGAACAATACCATCTATGCCAAAAAATAGAAGACTCACCGGATGGCGGAACCCACACTTCGGATTCAGGCAATTACTATGTAGCCAGAACCAGCAGTCCCTCGGGTTTACCCTTGCAATGTCACTATGGCGATACTCGCATTCACTTCCCTGTTGCCAAAGTAAAAAATAAGTGGAATGTAATTATTCGAGGAAAAGAGCAAGCAGCAGAATTTGTTTGACCACACTATGGAATGACAACATACGCTTGTACAAGAGGACAATAATGTATTGATCCACTAAACATCATCAAATATTTGATCATGATGGAACAAATGCCAAAGAAAACATTTAACTGAAAAGGATATTTCTGGTTAACAAAGAATACACATACGATTCTAAATAGTCAGATAAAAAGGTGGAAAATTATAATCCCAGCCTGTATTGCTTGTTATTTCAGCAAATTTTATGTCTTGTGAGCAAAAATCTAAAGTAATGGGCTCAATCTGTTGAATTCATTTTATTTATAAGTGATGTGGTGGTCAAAGGCAAGAAATTTCTAACCAATGCCTATCATTCCGTGGGCAATAATAACTGCTAGAGACACCAAAGAGCCAGATTCCACGTAACCGTTAATTGGGACAAGAACATATAACCAAATCAGTCGCTTTACGCGTGGAAAGCAACAAACACTAGTGAGAAGAATGCTGGAACAATTAATAAGCTGCATAAATAGCAAATACGACAAAACCAGCAAACTCACTTAAAGATCAAAAATATACACAGCATGGTACATTTCTCTGTGCAATCCACAACCAAATTTATGATTAATCATTGTATTAATCAATTTTAAAACTAAACCCCTCATTTTAACTGCCTTCCCAAAATTAAGTGTTTTTTATTCTCAAATATGCAATCATATCACGAATGTGAAAACTTACCTAAAACAGAAACAGATGAACTTTATATAATAGAATTTCATTCCATGAATCGAACAGCACACGCCAGCACTTTCTTAATAGAGTCACATTTCACAAACCCTAGCACATATACATACCTATATAATAGGTGCACACACACACAAAAGCGATAGTATCTTGTGGGTGGATAGAGAGATCTATATATATTATATGTCATAAATTAAAAAACAAGCAAAAAGAATCTATTTAATATAAGAAAAGCATACATAATCTCTAAACTTATATATTTTTTACAAGAGTTAAAAAGAAAAGAAATCAATCAAAAGTGTGGAGATTTTCAAGAATGAAACTTAACCTCACATAATCCAACACCTAAAGTACTCGAATAAATCACGTACACAAGTATGATTCAAAAAAACTCCAAATCCCCAAGAAATTCACAGATCCTAACCAATAATTTCAATCTTTCTCCTGAAACGATCTACCACATGCAGAAAATCTATATAAATTCATTCATGCACATATACGTACACAGCAAAATAAACAATCCAAACAAAAAATACTAGTAACAACATAAAATCAACCTTTTTGCAAGTTAAAGGAGAAGCGAGAAAGTAAACGCAATCTGTGTTTCTCTTAATCGCTTCTTCGTCAGCTGATGCTGTCGCTGTCTGTGGTGGTGGTGCAGCAGCAGCTGATTCAATCTGCGGTGTTGGGCCCACCATGGTGACTCTTAGAAACCCTAAAAACTTGCAGATCCTTGACAAAACAAATGATTCTAAAAAAAATTGTATGGATCTAGAGTTTCTTGAGGCGGCTGAGCGATCTCAGTACGAATCCAATCACCGGCTCATTTGATTAACTTTTTTCTGAATTTTGACAGGGTTTTCTTCGGATTATACGGAGAGGGAGAGAGGCAAGGCTTTAGGATAAGCGAAAAGGTTTCTATTGCCTCATTTCATTTATTTATATTTAGTTGAGTAAGAGAGAGGCTCAATGATGATAACGCATGGTAAATACAAAGGTCGTAAAAAGCATTTTAGAAAGGTGTGGAGGTCAAAATATAAATCTTACCATTTTTCAATTTTTAATAATATTTTAAATACTGCAGATTAATAATAAATTTATAAAAATTTCATAGGTAGTTTTAAGCTGGACGCAATTCGATTTTGTACGATTTGAAATAGAATCGAATCGAGCATCGATGAGTTTTTTTGGAAATTGAGCCCCCGTTTGGTGCACATTATTTCCTAAAGAATGCAATTTTTGGTTGATGTGATGGGGAATATATGGTTGAAAATGAAGGAAAAGTTATTGATGTGATGAAATATATTATTTTATTGGAGAATGTGTGATTGAAAATAAGTAGAAAAATGAGAATGAAAAAAAGAATGTGACCCAAACAAAGGCTGAATCATATTTCCATCTCGAAGTATATAATCGAGTTGTTCAATTCTGGTTCAATATAGTTCTTTATATTAAGGGTAATTATATTACCACCACAAAATTTACTTAGTACACCACAATTAAAATATATTTTCAGTAAATACACAACAACAAATTTACCATTGTACTCTTAATATTGTGGTGCACTCGACATTTCAATTTTAGTCCTCGTTTTATAAGAAGTCCCTCTGGAATTTGCAAAAACAGAACACCAAAATTTCATCAATAAATAATTCAAATTGTACAAAAAAAAATATTGGGGAAGAACCAATTGACTTTGGTTTTATGGGGTTTTATGAATTCCGATTTTTGAAACATTTTGTATGCAAGCTCTTTAGCTATAGCTTTTACGAGCATCCAAATCTTTTAGCTTTAGATTCTTTCATTATTCTAAACATTTTGCAAGAACTAACAAACATATTCCAGGAAACATCTCCCACTAGCATTCGATCTCATCCTTGTCTTCAATGTTGTTGTAGAACATTTTATTGGTAAGATCTCACTGGCGACCACCTTACAACTTGTGCCCTAAAATCATAAACCACCATCTTAATAAAAAGGTATTCATTTAAAGAATTAGCAGCACTGCAAAGGAAATAATGAATAAGTTTGTCAATTTAATGATTGTGGTGTCTATGAAAATTGTTTAATGTTAAAAAGTAAATTTAAGAGTATGGTTAATTAAGTAATTTACTTAAGAGTCATTTATGTAAATAATAAAAATGTGATGTAACAAGTAAATTTTGTAGTGATAATATAATTACCCTTATATTAATTTCTCAAATTATCTATATGAAGTATTTAATTATACAAGTTTTTATGCTACATTTTTTTTAGTATTTCTTTATAATCTATTGTTAAATACGAGTTCTTAAGCTACAATTTTTTAGTATTTTAATTCTTTATAATCTATTTATTAAAACGATTTATATAGATACAAATAATATGCATTTTATAAGTATAGCTAAACACGACAATTTACATCATATGCTCTACTATTTACTTGAATGAGATCTTTAAAATCATCTTCCAATATCACTTCTATTTTTCTTATACTTTGAAGGCCTAAAAATGCAATTTGAAAATAATAAAATTACATTTATGGAAATTAACGGATCATAGTGTCTGAGTTTATAAATAACATTACTTTAAATTGAATTGAGTTTGATGTATTATGTGAAACTCTGAGAGAAAGTCGCATTACACCAGTCATATTTTAAAATAAAATATGTGGGTTAAATTGGATTTAGTTCTTGGTATTAAAATTGAAAAACGAATGGAATCTATCGATTCTCAATTTTAATATCCAGAACTGATTAGAACTTTATACAATCATATCAAAATGGTTGATCCCAACCCTCTAATAAGGTACAACGGTCGACAACTTTTGTCTATTCCTATATATTTTTTCGATGAACATGTTACTGTTGAATGATTCTAAATTAATGATACTTTGTTTGTCATTGGAGAGATCTACTTTGTATGTTGGATTATTATTATTATTATTTTATTTTTAAGTTTTAACAATGATATTAAGTTGGATTTCAAAACAAGAAAAAACACCTATCAATAAAAGCGTGCCTTGGCGGTCAACATAAAATCAATTGTCTAATTTTCCGCCTAGGAGCGAGAGACGATTTTTTTTCTTTCTCCGAGCCTCAAACCTAGTAGGAGTATAAGCAAATATTTTAGAATACTAATGTTAGAGTCTAATTTATTTTCAAATATTCACTTTTTTTAAATGTTTATAGGTAAAAATAGTGATTATTTTACAAATATAGTGTTTACATACTAATTTTACTTAAAAAAAAAATTCAAGATAAAAGACAACAAAATTTGATAGAAAATTAAAATTCCATTAATCACGAGAACAACAAAGAAGTTAGCTTAATTATCAATAATTTGGAATCAATTACGTGTATGATATTTTTTTCAATATATTCGACTTCATTATCTTGGAGTATCAGCTCACAAATAGTGAAGAGTTGGTTAATTTAGTTCAAGATTAGTTAAATAAGTCAGTTAATTTCTGTTATCTTTGTTATTCAATCAGTTGAGTTTCTTCTTCATAAATAGAACTCGAGCTCTTGTAAATTGTATCAAGAATTGAATTAAATTTCAACAGGATTATTCCTCAACTCTTTTCTCTCATATTTTCTTTGTCATTTCACATGGTATCAGAGCTGAAATGGCTTCCGTTCTCAGCTGCTTTCTTCTTCTTCTTTGATAAAGCTTCCGCGCCTTCTTTTTCTCTTATTTCTGAACTTAAAATTCACATTGTAATCTGCTCAGGAATTACAGTCTGAATTCTGTGTTGTAATATCACCGGATTCTGTACTTACCGGATATTCTTGATACTCACCGGTTTGAGCTATACTTACCGAATTTTCTCTACTTACCGGATATTCTTCAATACTCACCGGTTTGAACTATACTTACCGAATTTTCTCTCTGGAATCATTTTTTTTTTGATAAAATGACAGAAGTAAACCATATCAATCCTTCAGATGATTCGTCTAGCCCATATTATCTCCATCTTAGTGATAATCCGGGTTCTCTACTGGTCTCAGAAATATTTGTGGGAGACAATTACATTGCCTGGAGTCGCTCAATCACCATTGCACTAACTGTGAAAAATAAGGTGGCTTTTATTGATGGTTCAATCTCTGCTCCTCCTGCTACTCAAAGCATCCTCCATACTGCTTGGCTTCGTGCAAATAATCTGGTACTCTCTTGGCTTATAAATTCTATTTCTAAAGATATTAGAAATAGTTTACTCTATGTTGCATCTGCTATGGATCTTTGGAGTGAGTTGAAAACAAGGTATTTGAGAAGTGATGGTCCAAGGGTATTTCATCTGGAAAAATCCCTAAGCTCTATTAATCAGGGTACATCATCAATTACAGAATACTTCAGTGCTTTCAAAACTCTTTGGGATGAATATGTAAGCTATAGGCCTTTTCCAACTTGTACATGTGGCAAAATGGCTTCTTGCGTATGTGATTTGTTCAAATTCCTACTACTTCGACAGCAATCAGATTATGTGTTGAAATTCCTTATAGGCCTTAACGATTCCTATGCATCTGTGAGGAGTCAGTTATTGCTTGCTGTGCCATTGCCTAGCATGGCTAAAGTTTTCTCGTTGTTACTTCAAGAAGAGAGTCAGAGGCAATTAACAAATTCTGAAAATAATGAATCTCATGCTTTGTTAGCAAAACAGCACACTCAGACTAATCAGTTCAATCAGTTCAGATTCTCCAAAGATAAGTCAAAGAAATCCTTGCTTCGTTGCACTCATTGTGGTTACAATGGCCATACAATTGATAAATGTTTTCAATTACATGGTTATCCCCCTGGATGGACTGGACCAAAGGGAATAAGGCATCCTCCCTCTGCACACGCAGCCATTTCAATTGAAGAGGTTTGCATTCAAGGTAGTAATAAGGATCAAAGGTTGAGTTTAACTGCTGAAGAACTTAATAAACTCATAGCACTTGCCAATTCAAGTTTCACCCCAAACACTGGTATACCTGCAGCAGCAGCAAACGTAGCAACCACTTCTCATTTCTCCAGTAAACCTTTTAATCAATGTAATTCTGTCTTTACCAGGTTACATTCTGAATTTTCTTGGATATTAGATACTGGTGCAACTGATCATATGATCTGTTCACCTCTGTTATACTCTTATATCCCTACACCAATATCAAACTTCATCAACCTTCCTAATGGACAAACCGTTCCAGCAATATATACTGGAACTGTGAATCTCTCCAGCACAATACACTTAAACAATGTCCTATGTGTTCCTAGCTTTTCTTTCAACCTATTATCTATTTCAAAACTAACTAAAGAATCTAATCTTTGTCTGTCTTTCTTTGGATCTTATTGCCTTTTACAGGACCAATCGATGAAGAGGATGATTGGGATTGCATTTGAAAAACAAGGGCTTTATCACTTATCTCAAGCTCATTCCAAAGTTTCTTCCCATCTGCAACATCAACCTACTAATTCCTTTGCACTAATTCTTGCTTCAGCCACTTCTCAAAACCTTTGGCACTATAGATTAGGCCATGTTTCAAATTCTAGAATGCCTTTCCTTAAGAAAATAGACAATTCAGTAACTTTTGATTGTACTAATATCTGTGAAATTTGCCCTCTAGCAAAGCAAAAGAGGCTCTCTTTTCCTGTATCACAAAGTATTTCTAATAAAAAATTTGACTTGATTCATTGCGACATATGGGGTCCCTTTTCCACAATATCATATTCTGGTTTCAAATTCTTCCTTACCATCATAGATGATTTTACAAAATGCACTTGGGTATATATGCTCAAAAACAAATCTGAAGTGTCTTTATTGCTGCAAAACTTCTGTAAAATGGTTACCACTCAGTTCAACACTCACATTAAAACCATAAGAACATATAATGGTTCAGAATTTACTCTTGCAAAGTTTTATGCTGAAAATGGAATTGTACATTAGAGGAGTTGTGTTGAAACCCCACAACAAAATGGGGTTGTTGAAAGGAAACACCAACATCTACTAAACACAGCCAGAAGTCTGATGTTCCAAGCTAACCTACCCCTAATTTTTTGGAGTGATTGTGTGCTAACAGCAGCTCATATCATAAATCGAATCCCAACCCCTCTTCTCCATCTCTTCTCCAAAACAAAACACCTTTTGAGATGTTGTTTCACAAACCACCCAATCTTTCACATTTAAAAGTCTTTGGATGCTTATGTTTTGCATCCACAATCACTAGTAACAGACAAAAATTTGATCCAAGAGCCACAAAGTGTCTATTTCTAGGATACCCCTCTGATGTCAAAGGTTACAAACTCATGGAACTGAGCACGAACAAGATCTTCATTTCCAGAAATGTTGCCTTCCATGAAACCAACTTTCCATTCAAACAGCTTCCTTTTCATTCTGAAATACCAGATTTTTTGTTCCCTCATACAGAATTTTCACATGAAGCCTCTCTCTCAAATATTCCTATATCTCCCTCTGATCATAACAATTCTTTACAAGAGCCATCGGATAACTATATTGATACTACATATTCCATTCATATTGATTCAGTAGATCACATCACCACTGATCCTCACATCAGAAAATCTACAAGACCTAGACAACCACCAAAATTTCTGCAAAATTATCATTGTGGTAATGCCTCCTTGTTTCCCTATGCAAACGACTCATCTGCTTCCACTGATTGGTCTCCTAACAAAGGTAATCTCTATCCCATATCAGATTTTCTCTCTGCCAATAGACTTTCAGCACCTCACAAGGCCTTATTAGCCTCCATTTCTCTTACAAAAGAACCTAAAACATATAAACAAGCTGCAAAAATACATGAATGGTAGGTTGCTATGAGGAATGAAATAAGTGCTTTAGAGTTAAACAACACCTGGGATCTTGTTACTCTTCCTAAAGATAAGCAGCCTATAAGTTGCAAATGGGTCTTTCGAGTAAAATACAAGGCTGATGGAACTATAGAAAGACATAAAGCAAGGTTGGTGGCTAAAGGTTACACCCAACAAGAAGGATTGGACTTCTTTGATACTTTTTCTCCAGTAGCAAAAATCACTTCCATTCGGTTATTGCTGGCTATGGCTGCTATCAAGGGCTGGCATATCCACCAACTAGATGTAAATAATGCATTTTTACATGGTGATTTACATGAAGAAGTTTATATGGAAGTACCCCCTGGTTTGGAGGTCAAACAACCCAATATAGTTTGCAAACTACTAAAAAGTCTTTATGGTTTGATGCAGGCTTCTCGACAATGGTTTGCAAAACTTTCCCAAGCTCTCCTTGATTATGGATTCATTCAAGGAAATTCTGATTGCTCACTTTTCATTAAGAAAACTAAAACTTCTTTCATTGCACTACTAGTATATGTGGATGATATTCTACTAGCTAGTGATAGTATCACCGAAATTAATCTACTCAAGACTTTTCTACATGATATGTTTACAATAAAAGACTTGGGACAGCTGAAATACTTCCTTGGTTTAGAGGTGGCCAGATCAAAGTCTGGAATTTCAATTAGCCAAAGAAAATATGCTTTAGACATACTTGAGGATACATGTCTCATAGATTCTAAACCAGTTGCCTTCCCAATGGAATCTAAACTTAAACTAAGTGCAAAGGATTCAGATCTTTATGAGGATGCCTCAGGTTACAGAAGATTGATTGGCAGGTTATTATATTTGACAATTACAAGACCGGATTTAGCCTATTCTGTTCAGGTTCTTAGCCAGTTCCTTGCTAGACCAGCAGTGGCTCATTATCAAGCTGCAATACGCGTGCTTAGATATTTAAAGGCCATACCAGGTCAGGGGCTATTTTTCTCTTCCTCCTCAGACTTAAAATTAAAGGCTTTTTCTGATAGTGATTGGGCAGGATGCTTAGATACCAGGAGAAGTATTACAGGTTATGCAATCTTCCTAGGAGACTCCTTAATCTCATGGAAATCAAAGAAACAAGCTACAGTCAGCCGCTCATCTGCAGAGGCAGAATATAGAGCTCTTGCAGCTACCACATGTGAAGTCCAATGGTTACTCTATGCTCTTCAAGATCTTAATGTTGATCATCCTCAGCCCACCATGATCTACACTGACAGCAAATCCGCTTTATCCATTGCCACCAATCCCGTACAACATGAAAGGACCAAACATATTCAAATAGATTGCCATCTTGTTAGAGAAAAACTACAGCAAAGTGTAATCAAGCTCTTTTACATTCCCTCAAGATTACAACTAGCTGACATATTCACCAAACCTCTTGGATCACTGCCTTTCCATCACAATTTGCGCAAGATGAGCATCATCAATATACATGCTCCTCTTGAGGGGGGGTCTTGGAGTATCAGCTCACAAATAGACAACACGGAGTTAAAGAGAAAAGAAGAGAAAGAAAAGTTAGTTAGAAGTTAGTTGGAAGAGTTGGTTAATTTAGTTCAAGATTAGTTAAATAAGTCAGTTAATTTATGTTATCTTTGTTATTCAATCAGTTGAGTTTCTTCTTCATAAATAGAACTCGAGCTCTTGTAAATTGTATAAAGAATTGAATTAAATTTCAACAGGATTATTCCTCAACTCTTTTATCTCATATTTTCTTTGTCATTTCACACATTACACATTAAAGATGTAATGGAACCCAAAGTGTTTCAATTATAAAGTTCAATGTCAATTTTGCTTTTCATGTCCTTGGTATGTACGTTGTTGACAACATATCATCCTTTTTGCGAGCAAAGGGGGCGTTGGACATGGAATAGGTAAGAAGTAGGGATGACAACGTGGCTAAGCTAGTGCGAACATCCCCATTCTAGTCCTAGGATATTTGGAGGCGGGATTGATGAAGATCAAAATATTCCCGTTTATCAATCTGTGGACAGAGTTAAATAATAAATTGTGTGGATAATGAGAATGGGCTGAAATGTGGATGTTGGGCTGACCTTACTTTATTATTTGGAGGCCTTATGATACTTCTTTTAAGGGAAATTACAATAATTCAGGGGTTTAAAGATTGAAACTCAAAAATCAGGGATCAAATTTCATTATTCAAAAATCAGGTAATATATTAAAATCTAACCCTAATTTATCCCTCAATTTCCCCCACCTCTCACCTTCTCGCCTCTCTCTCTCTCTCTTTCTCTCTCTCTGTGTAATCTCCCATTCCCCTCCTTCCCCCTTCCCCTCATCTTCCCCCTCCCCCTCCGTTCACGTAGTAATGGCGTAGATCGCGGCAGCGGCGTCGACGTTGCTGCAGTTAATCGATTCTGATTTTTTTAAATCTATGTTTCGCTAATTACTTATTTACTTGTTCGTTATTTCATGTTTCTCGTTTATTAGTTACCTGTTTTTTCAATATTGGTATATCAGTAGAGAGAATTTTCGTAGGCTTGATCGATTTACAAATTCAATTGTGAAATGTAACCTAACTAGCAAGTAATCATATATGGACGAGCTCTATATTCAAGTTTTGTTGCGCGAACGTGGTGGTGTTTGATGGTTTTTTGTGCACAGCAGCGGCGGCAGTGGCGTTGTTGTTTTTTTGTGGTTGGATGTGACGTTGGTGGTGGTGGTGGTAGACTGTTGTTGGCTGTGGTTATGGTGGTGCATTGTCGGGGCGGATCTGTGTGTTGTGGTGCAGGTGGCGGTTTTCTGATCTATGTATGGTTTTCTATGGGTGGTGGTTGGTGGACGATGATGACTATGGATGATTGTGTAGGTATTGGTGGAGAAATGGCAACATCAACCTGAGGTGGTGGTGGTGTCTTGTGATGGGTGGGGTGTGTGACCAACTATTTGGCTGATTTGTGACTAAATATTAGGTGTCTATGACAAAAAGTAATTTGTGACCAATAAACTGTAACTTACGTGACCCATAGATAAAATGTGACCGGTAATTTGAATGATATGTGACCACAAAATAATATGTGACCTACAAAACTTTTGATATGTGACCACGTGACCAATTAATTTGACGATATGTGACCACGAAATAACCTGTGACAAAGATCTGTGACCATGAAATAATCTGTGACGAATTAATTTGATATATGTGACCAGTAAATAAACCTGAAGCTTATAATTATGAATCTATGACCTCGTGATAAAAGAAATTGACGATATGTGACCATAAAATAAATTAATTATGAATTTGTGACCAAAATTTGATGATATGTGACCAATAATAAATCTGTGACTATTAATCATAAAATGTGACTTTATTTAATAAATATTTTTAATTAATTAAAAGCATAC
>CAIGRO010218367.1:0-10896 GCA_903798355.1 Fraxinus baroniana | reverse complement strand
TTGGAACCATAAGATGATCTAGAACCTGCCGACATGCTTAACTTCCATATCGAAGTGGGTTTATGTGAATAATGTTGACATATACATGCCATATTCCATAACTTGGATCTCGATTTACTTCTGCATGCATAAGCAGTGGTCTCTAAAAAATTGTAGAAATGAGATGAAATAATAGAAAACTGGAATAAATGATTTGGAAACAACAAAGGTTTTGTGATTGGCAACTTAAATAATTTGATACATCCATGCGCATACGCACTCTAGTGTGGCTGCCACACTGTGGCATATGCACATATGGTAGTAAAAGAGAATAGTTTAGTGTGAAATCTTGCATCAAATGGGTTATTTTTGTTATGCTGTAGTGACTCTATAACTGCCAATCTGCCATGTATATTAGTTATCTTCTTATGCTCAAGTTTTTGCAGGAAAGTTCCAAACTGAGTTGGGAAAAGCTTGGGCTTCAGAGATTGCATCAAGAAGGAGAAAATAACGTTTACGTGTACCCTCAACAAAATGGATATTCATGAACTAAACAAAACTTGACTTTGCCGAAAATGGAATTTTTGAACTGCAAAATTCTATGATTTAGAGTTGTTTCTTTTTTTGTTTTCCATTTAAAGATTAAATCGTATTAGTTTTATCGTGTTTATTTTCCTTTTAAAGATTAAACCATGGTCAAGTTGATTCGAAAAATTTGCTAGAAAAATTACTTGAATATGGTTTTAGAATGCCTTGCATTTGGGCATTTCCTCGAATGCTAATCGAAGTTTTTTTTATTTGTCTATCAAGAAATTATGGACTCTGTAACCTAAATATATAAAGTTTAGAAATGGGAAAAAATCGATCATCTGTATCCTTAAATGGAAAATGTTCAGGCGCCCCCAGTGGCTGAGGACGAGAAAATATGGTCTCCACGTCTAATCTTATTTATTATTTTTTTTAAACAAAATAAATAAATAGGGCTGATGAGGATGAGGATACCTATCCCGATTGATCCAGACCAACTCGTCGTCATCTCTGATAACGTTACCTATGCCAAAGAATTAAAAATATGAGATTGTCTATTTTTTAAATTCATTTTTTTGAAACTTATTTTTTAACTATAAATCTTATGAAATTCATAATTTTTATTAATTTTTTAACTATATATTTCATCAATTTATATCAAAATTTATTATTTTTTAAAAAATTTTATCCTATCCATAGGCTGTGGGCATTTCATTTTATTTAATATTTGTTATTGGGCTCTAAGAAATGGGTATAGAAATTCAAAGCCCAAGAATATGTACAAAACAAACAGGAAATTGCAGAGAACAGAAAAGAGCCTTATGGGATCACAAACATGAAACAAATCAGAATCGCTCAAACCAGAATTTTTTTTTTGAAGGTTTTTAGAATCTAGTAACAATTTAACAAAAAAATAAAATGGTAGTACTCGAACCAATTTCAACTTCTCCAGTTCAAGAATCCACCAAAGAAAAGTCAAGTATAGAGGGATCACTTCACGGACCCGGAAATACTGTTGAATCGGCAACGACTGTGACTTCCGAAAACGATTCTGATGGGTACGAGACCGCCAGCGAACCTGAGATAAATGACGCCGATCGAGAACCGGAAAACAACAATAATACTGTCAGAAACCATGATAATGGTGATGGTCTCGTAAGGCGTGACGTCAAGGAAGAAGAAGAAGAACGAAAGGAGGAAAATGAATCCGGAGGCAATGAACTCAATGAGGTATTGTTACTTCCGTATGTATTTTTCTCTGGGTAACTTTCTGTTCCGTTGTCATATCGAGTCTATAGAAATTAGCTTTTGTCTATTGGAATGTAGTGACATCTGGAGTAAAGAGATTTATTTTAATTGATTTTGTGCTATTTCCCCCCCACCCCCAACCAAAAAAAAACCAAAAAAATAAAAGGACTAGAAGAGGATTCTTGTAAATTTTCTGTTATTCTGATTTGAGGGGCGACAAGTAATAGTTGCTAATTTAATTTTCTCTTATTTTAGTTTTGCATGATAGCATCGCGCTGATTCACTTGCTGTATTGTCATGATAGCATCTCAGATGCCTGATGTCTGGATAATAAACTTTATCATTGCTATACAAGTTCTGAGAGATATTAACTTCTTTTGATACTATTTGCTTTCCCTTGAACCACGTTGTAGTTAATTGTGTTTTTGGGTTTTGCGGCAAGCTCAAGAAATTTGGGTCCAAACTGATGATCAGGCCACATGGAATTGCAAGATATGTAGTCAGTAAGAAAATGGAAATGCATAGTTCACATTATGATAATCATTAAACAAGTTGATTCCTTTAAATTCGTGTTCATAGATTTTGAGGAGTTTTTTTGTTCCCTTTTATTTTTGAATTTACCCTGTTGGTAACTCTAGTCAATTTTTATTTTTTATGTTATCTTCCTTTTGATTTTTTTCACAATTTGATAAATAGAAAGCCTTGGCGCAAGCGAATGATGCAAAACTTGAGGGCAATTCTTTATTTAAATCTGGACTATATGAAGAAGCACTGTTAAAGTATGAGCTCGCAGTACAAGTTGCACCAGATGGGCCTTCCTCTGCTGAAATACGTTCTATTTGCCATGCAAATCGAGCTGCTTGTTTCTCCAAACTGGTATGTTCTTATCAAGGTTGATATTGTATATTCTATGTTTGTTCGAATGCCTTATTCTTCTATGGAGGTAAGCACTTGATATCTGTGATATGCAGAGCTCTATTGTGTGCTACACTTTATTCTTGATAAAGAATAATTAAATGTTTCTTGATACTAAGCATGTTACATTATATGCATGTGGTGCTTTTGTCCTTGATTATAAAAATCTTATATTGGTGGGTGAGCAAAGAGAGACCTTTTGTTAAACTATTTTGGCCTCGTTTTCATACCTTTTTCTTGGTTTATTCTGTCTTTCTTGGGGGTCAGGAAATGGGTTTCAGAATAATAATCTCTATATAATATGTTCAGAAAATACTGAAACTTGGTCAAATTTGCATTTCGTACGAACTTTGAAAACATTAAGAGTGCATTTGATTGCCAATATTTTCCATAGAAAATGTGTTTTTTCCATCTAATTTCCTACTTTTGTGCTGTTTGATTGACAATTTTTTCTATGGAAAATATTTTTCTACTTTTGGTCACGTGACCATATTTTCCTTGAAAACAAGAAAAATATTTTCTTTGGAGGGGAATTTTTATTTTCCAAATCTATCCCCTCTCTTGTTTACCCACCAATAAAAAATTGACAAGTATAATATTTTTTAGGTTGAAAACTAAATCAATCAAACACATTTAATTAATAATTTCCATACAAATAAGTTTTAGGCAATTTATTTTGTTTCCATAGTCGCAATTAAACGCACCCCCAAAAGAATTTGTATAGATTTTTCTAGAGCCNCTCTTGTTTACCCACCAATAAAAAATTGACAAGTATAATATTTTTTAGGTTGAAAACTAAATCAATCAAACATATTTAATTAATAATCTCCATACAAATAATTTATAGGCAATTGAATTGCCTAGAATTTATTTTTTCCATGCAAATTCCATGCTCGCAATTAAAAGCACCCTAATTAATAGTGTCATACCTTCAGAAAAAATGGATAGAAACTTGTGGCCTTGGTCTTGTTCTCCTGTTAGGTTCTCACTAGAAACTGAAATCAATTTTAAGGTATCTGCTCTAATTTTTAATGGAAAACTGTTTTTCTATAACATGTTCAGTTGCACAAGTTTCTGAAGATTTTATTAGGGACAGAGCTTATAATCATGGCATGGAAAGTTCTACAGTATATCCATCTTTCTCAGTGCATGTCTTCCTCTCACATCACACTGGGGTTAAGCCGTGAAGTCCACTTTTATGGTTCTTTCTGTAACTACTGAATGGTGCTGGTAAATGACTCCTGGAATTGTCCCATTGCATAATGCTGTCATCTCTTGATCATTCACGTGCAATTTTCTTCTATCTCATTTAAGTGTGGGGTGAAAAAGGGTACTCTGGTTTTCTCAGAAGAAGACCAAAGTGGATGTTCGCATGAGCTGTTTTTCTGGTTTTTGGATTATCTAATTTAGGGGCAATTTCCTGTGTTCAAAGTGGGGTGGGAAAAGAAAAGCAGTCAATTTCTTTCCTCTACATCATGATTCATGAGTTTGATTTTGCTCTTCTTCTAATGCTACTTTGTATAATGTACATGAGCTCTTCATGCACCCTTCCTTCCTCCTCCTTGCAGAGTTGGAGATAGAAAAGAGGCGGGATTTTTTTTTTCCCTTTCTTTTGCTTATGGAATTGGGCGTGTAAGCTTATTCATCACTGTATTAGGTTTATCTAATCATCGATGATTGACAGCTTGACTGTTTTGTTTTGAAGTTTCTGCCTACTGGTTTGATGCATGTGACAGTGTTGTGAATTTTTGATGTTCAACTGGTGTGCAGGGAAAATTTGAAGAGACAATCAAGGAATGTACGAAGGCATTAGATCTAAATCCTACGTACGTAAAAGCACTGCAAAGAAGAGCGGAGGCACGCGAAAAGCTTGAACAATACGAAGAGGCTATTTCTGGTAAAGTTGCACACAACTATCATATGTTACTTGCTGGATACATTTATTTTTACTTGTCTTCTCCTTGTCATTTATTCCTCTTGCCTTCGCTGTCCCCCTTCTCTCCATTGGCTGTGGGTATACATGCAGATATGTGCATTGTCAGAGGTTTAGATGAGCAAACTGAATTTGGTTGCATTTGCAACACTATGAGTCACTTAATTGTATTAGATTTGTCACTTTGCTTTCCATGTCTTTCTCATCTCCAGCTTCGTTATTCTTTTCTTGCAGACTTGACAAAAATCTTGGAATTGGATCAGTCAAATGACCAAGCTAGGAGAAGCATCATTCGGTTAAAACCATTAGCAGATGAAAAGAGTGAAAAGATGAAGGAAGAGATGATTGGTGAGATCAAATAACTTAAATCTGTACATACACAGCACTTGTTTTGCACCCTCTGGTGAATTATTCCTTGTCTTCATTCTGTGACTCTAAACTATTGGTATCACGCCCTTGGTCACTATCTGCCTCAGGAAGACATGGCACCTGATTGATGTGGCTTCTCAGTTCACAGCAGATGCAAATGCACTCACACAAGTTTATTTTTATATGGCTTACTAGACTTTCTATTCTAGTTCACTCAAAACAACAATCTGTTTTGAGTTCCATGAGTTGGATATAATCCAACCCAAGTTCGTGTCTCTCCTGTTGCCTAGCAATGATCTTATTAAGAGTCAGATCATTTCAAAATCAGAGCCAGTATTGTTTTGGACCTTTGGTTGTCTATTTACTAGAAAATATGATATTACCAGAAGAATTAACAAATTAAGAGGACAAACTTTTCTTTTGAGTTTTTATTTATTTATTTTTTTTGGAGAAAGAGAGAAAACATATATGCAATATTCGTGTACAAGTGGTTTTTGCGATGGCGTATATTATAAAGAGACTTAAGATACAGAAACTGATGTTTCCTGAATTAAGTTTTGAAAAGATTGATACTTCAGAATGAATTACCTTGTCAAAAACCTACTTAGATGATGACCAGGCGTTGGAGTTTTTTAATCAGTTTTTATTCCTTTAGATTGGACAGGAAAGATCCGAAACTCCAGTCCCTCTGAGTTTGCCTCTAACCCAGTTTCATTTGGTCAAATAACTTTGAGCACTAATCTTTGGTACTTTGAGCAATGAGAGCTGTGCTTGCTTGTCTATAATTTGTGAATCTCGAGATATTTATTCCGTAGACATATTCTGATGTGCCATTGTAACTTTCTATTACCATGTTAGAAGTGTTAAATTTGGTACTTTGTCAGCCTGTATCTACCCTCTTCGAAGAAGTGGACTGGTGGTCTCAGGTTGTCCCAGATTAAAGTAAGCATTGATGTGATTCACAAGAAAAGCAAGTTGCTCAAGAATATTCATCCTATGAAATTTTATACAAGTATTCTGAATCATGTGTATCATTTACATATTTTGGTATGAGAGCTTAAAAATATTCATTTCACCTCAAAGATAAAAGAGGGACCCAGTGATAATGCCTGGCTAATTCTGAACTTGTATCGTAAGATTTCCTGCATGTAAATTTTAAATGGTTTCCTGGATATGTGCAGTCGGTGCATTGTAAATAACTCTAGAAACATTTACTGGCCTGCACTTGCAATATTTGAAGATTATAAATTACCATTAACTTGCTCTGCTGCTTATGTTCATTACTTTGTAAAATGTCTTTGTAGATTGATTGTCCGAACATCTTGTCTTAGGTGATTCATTTCTTTGTTACATGATTCTTTGGTTAGATTTTCTCAATTTCAGAAAGTCAGTCTGCTTTTCGTTTGCATGCAGATGATGTATTGCGCTTGCTCACGTTTACCCTTAGGGAATATATGTGACTATCTTATTATTATCAATGAGGGAAAAATAAAAAACTATTATTTCTGAATGGCCTTTGGTTTGACGATGACTGAATTAAGAATCGAAATCAGCTGCTTTCAAAATATTGGATTCTTTAGACATGACCTCTCTCACAAAAATCTCTCGTTGATTGGCAGGGAAACTGAAAGAAATGGGAAATAGCATTCTGGGTCGTTTTGGGATGAGCACCGACAACTTTAAAGCTGTCAAAGATCCTAATACTGGCTCATATTCTATTTCCTTTCAGCGCTAGGTGTGCTTTCTTGCATTTAAATTCTCCATATTTTCCTTCAAGCGAGAAATGGTACACTACACATGTAAAAAGTTGGTAGAATGATGTGATTGTCAGAAAGCTTGTTTCTCTTGGTATTGATATCAGAAAATTTTGATCATACATTTGAAAACTCTCCCCCCTTTCAGCGCAAAGTTGGAAAATATTGCTTTAACATTTTGATATTTGATATTGTAGATCTGTAATGATTCAATGACCAGTAAATGGCACCTCATCGTTTCATTCTGTAGTAGGATCTTTTGTTTGTGTCTTCCTAACTTGCGTTATTGAATTATAAAGAGCAATAATGTTACAACTGTATTAGATTAGAGACATTACAAAATGTATTCATCTTGATCGAAGTAGATGATGACCAGCTTCAATCCTCTCCATTTATGGGGTTTCTGTCAAAAATCGAACCAGATTCTTTAACCTCGCACTATGTCTATGTAATGCACAATTTTACAGAACAATTCTTCACTCATTCAGGGCTATTCCTGGAGGGCATTCTCATTATCATGTTCGTGCAGGACGGGCTTCTCTGCAAACATTGCAGCATGTTGCTCTAAATACTCTCTGCTATTCATCTCTGTCAACCTGCATTTCATTTCCATATTTATAAAAGAACATTCAGACAACTGCTCTTGTGGATCAAATGTACTCAAAACTTGCAGATTGCCTTTTTCATATACAATATGAATGGAAAATTTTGGAGCAATTGAGAGTTGTATTTTAAAGAAAAATAAGGGTTTCATCTTAGCAAACACACTAAAAGTGCTCGTGCGCAGAGAGATAGTGAGCCGAATCATTTGATTTAAAAACCAAACTTACAAGATTGTACATTAACCATCTTTGTCAATGGAAACCAGCATATCAAGGTTTAGTCTTAGTAGCTCCCAAATGAACGTTATTGAAAAAGAATTTAGTTGGAAATATAAGAATAAAAAAAATGGGGAAAGAGTGAAAAACGTGCATTTAGTTTATGAGTTAACGTAACAAACGTGTGTTAAATGTAAAAACAAGATAGATAGCACGTCCCAGTTTTCTCAACCAAGAGTGTGTGAACCTCTCTTACTCTTACCTACTAATGGTGCGATCTTTTGCAAAACCTAATTCGTTGTCTACGCAAATGTCAGAATCATCGGATTTCCTCGATCGCGAAGAGGTTCGTGGTGCCATTTGTTGAGCATCTGACACTGTCACGATTCGTTCCAAAAGTTCAACAGGGGTCCCCTCAGCAGTGCATAACAATCTAGCTTTGTTTTCATACATCACCTGCAAAAGCATATAGAGCAAAATAAAAAATAAAAAATTATACACACACACACACACCATGACACATGAATACTAGGGAAAATTTTGAATCCTGAATCCCAAAAGTGCATCAGCTTATCAACTTGTCAAACTAGAAAAGTACACTAGAAGTAATTAAGGACTAACATCGACCAAAGTGACAAACCGGTATGCTGCAGTCCGATTATGGAGCCCGAAAATTGGCACACCTTCCAAAGCCAGAGTATGAAATTTTTCTGGCAAAAAAAAAAAAACTAACAGGTAAAAACCTCACACTTAAAAGATTTGTGTGCTCGGCGAAAGCGTGGGTATATAATAAATCAAAAATGCATCTTGGCACATTATAAACCAATATGTAAATAAGTCAATTAATTTTCTAGGCCAAGATGACAGTATTGAGAAAAACACAGATCAGCTTACTGGAGATAGCAGCCAAAAGGTCTCGAGTAAAAAAGGAATTTAAGTTCGTGTTTGGTATGCAATGTTGGATAGAATTGGAGGATAATAAACAAGATTTTAGCTTCTTCTTTAGTACTGTCTAACATTATCCATTTTTCCTCGCAAACATATCAAAATAGCTTGGTCCTTGTATACAATCAAAGTAATTTAAAGTACTAGCCATAGCTGGACAGAGTGCACTTGAACCCGAAGCCTTTAAGCCTTATTCGAAATATTCAAATCTATGGTCAGACAATAGCTAGTTAAATTTGTATAATATAGAAGACATATGGAGAAGCACAAAGCAAGAAATGACTTACTGAAGAGACCAAAATAGTCTGCTGCTCCAAGAGGCCTGTCACATAGTTCCTCGAAAGGGAAATATGCACATCCATTGGCACCCAGCGGAACCTAAGAAGTAAAAGAATTCTCATGTCAAGAAATAAAATAGTCAATCTAAGTATAGAGATATGTATGCACTTCATTAGAACAAAAGCAAATTAAGAATATACCAGCAATTTCCTTCCCATGATGACTTCCACCTCTTGCTGAACAGCTCTGTGTTCCCCAACTAATTCTTGAAATTTTTCCTTAAGAAGGCTGGATAAGTTTTCACCAACAAAGTAGAAACCTTGCTGTGCCTAAAATCAGTTGAAAATCTTATAAATTTATGTGAATGGTAAATAAAATAAAAATGTACTCTATATGAAGAGGAAGTCTATTTTCAACTCAAAATACTGGGATTTGAAAACTGCACCGAAGTCATTTTCCGATAGTCCACGGCCGAACCAATTTCATGAACAACACATCTTTCCTACATGAAAGTAAGATTATAATTATTAACTGGGTCGATGAAGTGTTAAAATGCAAAAGATTGCTTGGGAGAAACATGTGGATTATAGGCAATTTTTCCATCACGTGTTGACAAAATGCAATGCAACCAAATTCAGACTGAAACAATAAGGAGTTTAGAGTAGATGACAATATGTCAGTGGCTTGTGTGTGAACTAAAAACAAATGAAGTCTTATCTTCCCATAGCCACTTAATGAGAAAACTTTCGCCTTTGAGCTCTATACACCATTGGAGCGGTATGTTAAGTAGTAAAGACAGTATTGGACAGTACAGCAGGCATGAGTTTGATTTCTTTCTCGTTTTGTACTGTCGAGTAATGTCTAATCAACATTATCAAACATGTCATCAATGTTTCTAATCACTACCTTATCAGACATGTCATTATTGTTGCTAATTGCTCTGAAATTACAGACTTTCACATACCTTCAGAGTTGCAATGAATGGAAGAAAAAGATCTCTCTGCAGCCCCCCTTCATAAAGTTTATCTGGAGCTCGATTTGAAGTAGAAACGAGAATCTATCCAATTTTCCAAGTAAAAAAATCCTCAGTTACTATGCCACCTAACAAACCTAAATAAATATATAGGCAGACTAGAATGCAAAACAGGCATGCCAAAATAACCTACAGCTCCATTGCCGAATAAATGTCCAAATAGACGATTTAGGATCAAGGCGTCAGCAACGTCGGTCACCTAATAAGACAACAAAACCAATCGTGGATTTTAATTGACCGAGAAAAAAGAAGACGGGAAGAAAAAAAAACAGCAAACAAGAAATTAATTAGAACACTGGTACAATGTCCAATCTAAAACTGGGCACCCCTGCTGCTATAACTTTTATTAGGAGCATCTAAAGGTTATCTTGAAGCATATGAAAATGTCAGACCAGAAAGATAAAATGCACTAAAATGAGAAAGGCAAGAGAATTTAGGAACTGTTCCAACTCTGAGATACCATGAATTCATCAAGGCATAACAAGAGAGATTCATCGGATATCTCTCCAGCGACAACTTCTAGAGGATCTGCCACACCCTTGTGTTTCTGCAATAATATAACATTCCAACAACAATTTGGAAGTTTTATATTAGTACTGGAGCAATTGCATATTTCAGAGTAAAGCCAGCAAGAAATAATGCAATATGGTATAGGAGGTCTCTGATATAAGTGCTAAACACTTCTAATGCAGAAGAAATTTTCTTATAGCCCTAATGTAAAGCCTGGTAGAGTATGCATGTTCAAGAACATCATTTCATACTGATGAATTTACTGAAAATTTGCAATAAGAGGAAACAGAATAGCATATATACTTGCAAACGGCTGTGGACATCCAGCATAAAGTCATGAAAATGGATCCTCTTTTTCCTCCAGTTGCAAGGCCTGGGAAGACAAAAAGAATTTTAATTGCAAAAATAGTGCTTATAAAATCTATTGAATTGGGATCAATGCACACAACTATGCTAAGTCCAAAATAACATTTTCTGTCAAGGATATTAAATAAGATTTTAGAGATCATCAAAGATTGCGATCATAATATTTCCTTTGACGTTTATTTCCTTTTACAGTTACTTGTAACCGTATACATAGGGTCT
>CAIGRO010218360.1:0-25466 GCA_903798355.1 Fraxinus baroniana | reverse complement strand
AACATGGTACACCAATCACCACCTATGTGCGAAGGTTGTGGAGCAGACCACATTACTACACGCTACCTTTTGGCATCTACAAAAGTTTCACAGCCCAAAGAGATTAGTTACACACAGAACTTTCCAAGGCAACAAAACAATCCCTACCAGGGACAAGGAAGAAACAACCAAAATAGGAGGAAACAACCAAGGGAAGGGACAAGGAGGGAATAACCAAAATAGGCCACCTGGGTTCCAACATCATCAACAACAAGAGAATAAGCCGTCATTTGAAGATCTGCTATCTCAGTACATCACAAAGACTGAGACCAATTTTCAGAATCAATAAGCTTCAATCAAAAACTTGGAACAATAGGTGGGACAGATAGCAGTTGTAATAGCCAACAAACCATAAGATACCTTGTTGAGTGACGCAGAGAAGAACCCACATGAGCAGGTATTAATAGTTGAGGGGGTGAATTATGCAACTATTGAGCTCCCATCATTCACTCCCACCACCTCTGTCAAGGCATATGTGCTGCCTATTTCATTCTCTCAAAGACTTCAACGGAAGCCAAATCAGGAACAAGTACATGCCATTACAACAACAAGTAGCGTTCAGTTGCAAGAAATTACCATGAAAAGGAAAGAGATAGAGGAGAATCAAGTATCTACCATGGGAGAGGAACAAGTAGTTCACTTTGAAGAGTCAACAAAGGTTATACAAGAAGAAAAGTCATATAGTCAACTGGTTAAGATAAATGTTCCCATCAATGAACACACATCTCCAATCATATTCCCTCAAAGGTTGCATAACAATAAGATGGAAAAGCAATTTAAGAAATTCTTGGATGCACTCAGACAACTTCACATCAACGTTCCCTTCATTACGCCATTCAACAAATTTCAAATTACACAAAGTTTCTAAAAGAGATGTTGACTAAAAAGAGAAAGCTGCCAATAGATGACATAGTGGCTCTGACAGAAGAGTGCAGTGAAATCATAAAGCATATGATCCCTCCTAAATAAAAAGGTCCAGGGAGTTTTACTATACCTTGCTCTATAGAAAATTCAAATAATTTAAATGCTTTAATTGATTGTAGAACAAGTATTAATTTGATGCCATTGTCTATCTACATGAAATTAGGGTTGGTTGATCCAAAAGCAACATCAATAATCCTACAACTGGTTGACATGACACTCAAGTATCCTTATGGAGTTGTAGAGGATGTGCTCATCAAAGTTGGAGATAACTTCTTTTCAGCCGATTTCATTATCCTTGATGTGGATGCTCAACATATTCCGTTAATTTTGGAAAGACCATTCTTATCTACTGCACGAGCATTAATGGATTTTGAAAAATGTGAAATAATCTTAAGGGTGGAAGAAAAACAACAAAGTTTCACCATGAATGCTCCATTCAAGCAACCTCCAGACATTGAGGAGTGCAAAAGGATAGACCGTGGGAGAAGTCAAAAGACTAGGAAGGAAGAATGTGGAATTGTTGGGCGGGACAATAATAGAAATCTTGTAATCTGGAGGCTCAAAAATGAATTGAAGAATAATTGCTAGTACAGCTGATGCAAGACTGAAAACTCTNTTGAGGAGTGCAAAAGGATAGACCGTGGGAGAAGTCAAAAGACTAGGAAGGAAGAATGTGGAATTGTTGGGCGGGACAATAATAGAAATCTTGTAATCTGGAGGCTCAAAAATGAATTGAAGAATAATTGCTAGTACAGCTGATGCAAGACTGAAAACTCTCATTTCAAGCCACCATAAACAGACAAAACAATAAAATCAAGCTAATGACTATAAATAAATGCTTATTGGGAGGCAACCTAATTTTCTTTCTTTTTATTTATTTTACTTTTTGGATATATGATTAGTAATTTTTATTGCTTTTAGTAGTATAGGGTACCTTTATCTCTTTATTTCCCTTCTAGCTGTGTACGAGCTTACTATAAATTGTTCTATGTTTTGGTTGATTTTGAAGGAATTGACACTTGAATGCATTGGACAAGGGAAAAGACATATCAAGTGAGCCAGAACTTTCATGCCAGTCCATCCACCACTTTCAAATATATATCAAGGAGTACTTAGTTCCCTTCTTTGTCCTTAATTTTTATATAACACCCTTCTTTGTCCTTAATTTTTATATATTGCATGTTATATTTTAGACATCGAGGACAATGTCTGTTATAAGTTTGGGGGTGGAAAAATATTGAGTTTCTATTGGTTTGTATGCTTATTCGACTGTAAAAAAAAAATCTATTTTCAACTTACTTATTGTTTTATGTGTTTGTTCGTGTTAGATAATCTTGCCTAGATGCATATATTTGAAATCATGTGTTAAATTATAAATTGTAAAAAAGTTACGTGTTAAGTTTAATTTATACTTATTCACGTGATATTTTTGCGGACAAGATTTATGTTTTGCATCATGAAGAAATAGTTTGATTCAAAATTTGAATTGGTAAAAACAATTTAGTGGACATGAGATGCTAACTCCAAATAACCACTAAATTATACATTCTTAAACCAATTCTAAGATAATTTGGTGGTGATTGAGCTGTTGTAGGGAGACATTGAGATAGATGTGGATTTCATGTGTGCTAAATTTTGTGTGGATTGTCTAATGCCAATAAGATGAAAATTAGGTGAAAATCTTAAGTTAGAGATTGATTTTTGAGAAGAAGTGTTTAATAAGGGGCATTGCACTAATCATTGCATAAAAAAGAGAAAATATTGTCTTATTGTCAAACTTCTGTTCGTAGCCTTTATGACTTGAGTGATTAAGCCTACAAGGGTCTCTAAAAATATGGTTCCCTATGGTCACCTGACTTGAGAGTCATCGGCTGAAAGCTCGCTACAAGGGTCGTTTAGAAAGCTTAATGGAGAGGAGTTGGCAAAAAAAAAAAAAACAAAAAATTATTACATGTCTTGATTAAACCCCGAACAGTCATTTGAGAAAATTAGACTTATGACAAGAGATTATTAATTTAATTGATTCTTGGTGGTTGAAGAAATCAAAAATAAGGAGAATCCACATTTGTTGATGTGTTGAACTACAATTAGTAAGATATAACCAAGCTAGAAATGGTGGGGAATATTATATAAATTCAACCTTAGATTAGACCTTCGGGAAAGAGTGAAAAGAATGTAGTTTGGGGGTGTGTATCTTACGAGTGAAGAAATGAGACATTTGACCATAAATGGTCGGGATCTGAATCACTTTATGAATTTATGATGCTTGATATGAATTTTTACATATACACGTCAATTTTGCATTGAATAAGTAGAAAATAATTTTAGCATTGTAATTTTGTAGCTGTTCATAGTTTTAATACATGTAACTACAAAAATTTTGAGCTGTGACCGTAAAATAATTTGTGACGTAACAAAAATGGTCGTCAGAATAGTCATCGGAACGATCTTCGGAATCGGAGCCGTCGTCGGAACGATTGCCGGAGAAGAGTGATGGTCGGAATGGTCGTCGGAATAGTCTCTGGAGCGATAGGGGTGGTGCAGGTGGGGTGGGTTTATTATATTATATTATATTAAAATTAAATATTTAAATATAAAAAAAAAAAAAAAAGACCTGATTTTTTAATTTTCAAACTATAAATCTGATTTGTGTATAGGTGTAAACTATACACCTGATTTTTAATTTTTTTCCCCATGACATTTATGAGGCCTTTGATGAATTGTTTGAAAAGTTCCTTAAAGTTGAAAAAGTTGAATAACTCTACTTTTAAGAAAGAGTAATTGATGCAAAACGTCCCTACTTTTAACGGGTCTTGCGGAAAACATCCTTACGTTTGATTTTTTGATGCANCTTACCTTTGCCTCTGTTTGTGGAAAACGTCCATACGTTTGATTTTTTGACGCAAAACGTCCCTACCTTTGATTTTTTTTGGCGCAAAACGTCCTTTTACCTAATTTTTAACATACAATGACCAATATACCCTCCAATTTAAATAAAACAAAAAAAGAAAAGAAAAGAAAAATCAAGAATAAATTATAATCTTACTCCTAAACTTTCTAAAATATGTAAATCAGTCCAAATAAATCATTAAAATAATAAAAAATAATCAAAAATAAAAATAAAAATAAAAATAAAAACTATCTCTCTCCTCTTCTTCTCCTTCCCATCTTTGCAATTAGTGGCAGACTAAAATCAGTCTTGGGACTTTCATCTTTAACAACAATTTTGTCAATCAATTTATGCTCTTTGACTATTCCTTATATCAAATTATGCTTGGCTGATGCCACAATCATACATGAAATCGTCCATACAATTCTCAGCTTCAGCTTATCATCTGCAATCACTTCTGATTCACACAAATTTTCCTCATTTTCACGTAATTTTTCTTCATTTTCTCGTTTGTCGATAGAAGATTTGGTTCCTAACATCACGCAGCTGTGTAGCTGGATACTAAATTATGTCTTCCATTTCAACATCGAATTAAATTCCTTCCCAGATTTCAAATCATTTTTTTAGCATGGCAGTCCCAAATTTAGAGCTCGAATTTCTTCAAAAGGCCTCAAAATTTCATTCAAATGGCTATAATCACATCTGGAAACCACAAATTGGAATCAAAGTTTACAAGAATTTTGATGGGATATATGTTCTAAGCTACACATAAGCTACACATTCAGTTTGCTTAAAAAAATGAAAATAGAATGCAAAAAGTTCAGAAAGATAAGCTGAAGGCGAAACAGAATGGTCGAATAAAATCAAGATTTATTTCTAGACGGTAACGTTACTTATTTGTTCCATTATCTGGACTCAAGTCTTCATATGGGACTAAACCCCTTTGACCCAAGGGTGCTGGATCCGGAACTGCCAGGCCTAGCAGACGCCTTCTTTCCTAGACGCTTTTTTGCAGATTCAGATGCCGATGAACCACGGCTTCTAGAGCGTGAAAGAGATCTGCCTCTATTTTGAGGGATTTGGTCATTCACTTCCGGTGGTTTTGGCCGAGATTTTGTGGAAGAGGTTGAGGGAGAGGGAGGAGAAGGAGAAGAAGAGGAGAGAGTGAGAGTTTTTATTTTTATTTTTATTTTTGATTATTTTTAATATTTTAATAATTTATTTGGACTCATTTGTATTTTTTAGAAAGTTTAGGAGTAAGATTGTAATTTATTCTTGATTTTTCTTCCTTTTCCTTTTCGTTTTTTTAAAATTAGAGGGTATACCGGTTATTTTATGTTAAAAATTAGGTAAAATGACGTTTTGCCCAAAAAAATCAAAGGTAGGGACGTTATGCGTCAAAAAATCAAACGTAGGGATGTTTTCCGCAAAACCCATCAAAGGTAGGGACGTTTTGCACCAATTACCCTTTAAGAAATTATAGAAACTTGAGTTAGGAAACGTATGTTTAGAAACAAGCTTAAAGGGTCCGGTAGTAGATTGAATGAGTTAAGGGTAGAGAAAGAGTGGTTAAATGTTAAGGCTAACTTGCAAAATGATATGAAGCTTATAACCTTAACTTAAATAAATGAAAAATTACTGTAAGATGCAAAATAGTAATTAATATCAAATTTTGTTTTACTTGATATTTTATTTTATTCGTTGAACAAAATTTGTTAATCAAAATGAGAATTTCCATTTGTCTATTCACAATGTTGAGAAAAAGAAAAAATCAAAGTAATATAGATTTTTGTATGTTTTTCAATATGTAAATCTCACACAAAAGAGGACATATTTTGCAGAAAAATATTTAATAATGCATTATGGCTTCTATTAAATTAAACTTAATAACAAACATTATGTAAACATAAGTAATATATACAGTGGTCTTTTTTTTTTTTTTTTTAATGACAGGGGTAGGTTCAGATATTTATAATGACAAATTTGTTAACATTTCTATTCCTTTGCAATGATAATTTTGTCTTTTGTTAACAAAAAGTAAAAAATAATATGTAAAGTATAAATTTACACAACACGATATTAAAGTGAAAATACACCACAAATTTGTGGTATTTGTAACTTTCTTTATTTTTGTTTCTAGATAGGTGGCAATATTATCATTGGAAATTTTGATTATTACACTACAATTTTATATAAATTTTCTATTTACTTATGGTGTATCTATCAAAAATATATTTTTGTGATTAAGGTGTATTTAAAAAGTGGTGTGACAAACATAATTTGTTAAGCCATTTCTATACACATCATTTGCAGCTTATCACGGAGAATTGTGAAGTTTATTCATAAAAGGGTTGGTGAGAGAGTTTCTTATTACTTTGATCATCTTACCATCTAAGTTTTATCTAGAGTTTCTTATTTATTCAAGATATAAGAATAATTTAATTAAAATTGAATGCATATACGGTCTGTTCTTTTTAACAGCAACATTATGAATAGGCAAAAAGTAGAAGTACATGTAGTCAAGAGGAAGATCTAGATGTATACAATCTATCCTTTTTCTTTCTCTCTCTTTCTATTTCTCCGCTTGTCATTTTTCTTATTTTTCTCTCATTTTTTTCTCTCTCCTATTAAATGTACTTTAGTGATGAAACTTGAATTGTAGGCAAAATTTATTAAAGATTAAATTTGAATGAGGTCGTCTATTTATTATATCTTAGTGTCACATATATTGGAAGCCATCCAATTTAGACGTCACCCAAATGACAACCCACGAGCATATTGGAAATGCTATAAGATTCCTTATTGTTGACCAAAATTATTGAATTGAACAAAATTTAGTGTTTTCAATCTATTGCAACCTTTTGGAGGCAAGTATAAGTGGGTTGTAAATACTTGTAATGATTTGACTTTTATGTAAAATTTGAATCGGAAAAGTTTGAATTAAATTTCTTTAGTAATATTCGCTAGCGAATTAATATGAAAGTAAAACATTTTTTGATAGAATTCTTTCTGCAACCTTTATTTTGTTCCTCGTTTCTTATCATATCTCTTCAACCACGAATCGAACCTAAAACATGCAAACATATGTGGCATTATATAACCCATTATGTAATCTTGGTGTACATATATCAAGATCCATTCCTTAATAACCGTATGTGAGTCAATTCATAATTCAGCCCTTGTTTGGTACACATTAAAATTCTCATTCTCATTCTTCCACTCATTTTCAATCACACGTTCTTCAATAAAATAATATTTTCTATTACATCAATAACTTTTTCTTCTTTTTCAACTACAAATTTTCCATCAATGTACTATTCCAGAATATAATATTCTAAAATAGTGTGGCTCAAACCCACTATAAAAAACTGCGACTTTAATCCATGTATTTTACTTAAAATCACTTCAAAAAGTTAAAATAAATCATTTTCTTGCACTTGGTTAGGTATATCACGTGAGCTTTAATAATCTTTTATTTTGTGAATTAATATTTATTTGAAAGATTGAATTGGATTTTGCTTACAGATCATGCGTGGACTTTCTCTTTATACTTGAAAAAATCATCGCCCAATAATACTACTTTTACCCTATAATAACTCAAAATAATATGTGGTTTGGTTTGGCCCAAATTTTTAAGTGTATTGGAGTCTAAATTGGAGTGAAATTGAAAAAGATCAAAATTAGATCGAAGAAAAAGTCGCCGCATCTTCGCTAGCCTAACTCTAGCTAGACGCTCGACCGAGCCCAGAAAAAAACCACCCGAGACATAGTTGCTTGCCTAGTGCTGTCTTGTCGCTTTCCTGTTGCCCGCCTATTGCTCAGGCGACATACTTACGCGGTCCAGCCCACTTTTTCATTTTTTTGACGTGATTTTGAACTCCTATTATTCTACAAATTGTTCTCTAAGGTTTATATATATTGTATAGAAATTAAAAAGATTCATAAGACATTTTGAGAACTTTAGATTTCAGTTGTGTGTATTGAAATCTTGTAAACACAATTGCTATTGATCCGCGTAAATCTTGGTATTTATTTTCTTGCTTTTTATTTTATTATCGTCATTATCAAGAATATAGCAAGTTGTAGACTAGTTTGCTTTTAAAAAAAAAAAAAAAAACATTGAAATCCAAATGAGAAATTAGCTTGAACAAGTCATAGACCGGAGTTTTATCACTTTGATCATCGTACGGTCTAAATTTTAGCTAGAGTTTCTTATTTATTCAAGATATAAGAATAATTTAAATTATAATTGAATGCATTTAACATATTTTAACAGCAACATTATGAATAGGTAAAAAATAGAAGTACATAAGATCTATATGTATATGATCAGTCCTTTTTTCCTCTCTCTGTTTCTCTGCCTGTCCTTTTTCTTATTTTTCTCTTATTATATATACTTTACTGATGAAATTTGGATTCTAGACCAAATTTATGAAAGATTAAATTTGAATGAGATCGTCTATTTATTATATCTTAGTGTCACACATATTCGAAGCCATCCAATTTAGACGTCACCCAAATGACAACCCATGAACATATTAGAGATGCTCTAAGATTCCTTATTGTTGACAAAAATTATTGAATTTAACAAAAATTAGTGTTTTCAATCTATTATAATCTTTTAGAGGCAAGTGTAAATGGGCTGTAAATGCTTGTAATGATTTGACTTTTATGTAAATTTTGCATCGGAAAAGTTTGAATTAATTTTTTTTATTAATATTCGCTAGTGAGTTAATATGGAAGTAAAACATTTTTTTGATAGAATTCTTTTTGCAGTCTTTGTTTTGTTCCTTGTTTCTTATCATATCTCTTCAACCACAAACCGAACCTAAAACATGCAAACACACACACACACACACACACACACACACAAAATAGCAATACGATTGAGACGACATTCAAATTCACAAGTTTGTGTCACTAAATAAGCTTAAATTACAGTTAGCACCAAACCCTCAATATATTCTACCTATTCACAAGTTTTTGTTGCATATATTCCGTAATAACCGTTTGCGAGTCAATTCATAATTCAAACGGCTACTTTAATCCATGTATTTTACTTAATGTCACTTCAAAAGTTAAAATAAATCATTTTCCTACACGTGGTTAGGTATATCACGTGAACTTTAATAATCTTTTATGTTGTGAATTAATATTTATTTGAAAGATTGAATTGGTTTTTGCTTACAGACCATGCGTGGACTTTCTCTTTATACATGAAAATGTCATCGCCTAATAATACTATTTTTACCCTATAAATAACTCAAAATAATATGTGCTTTTGTTTGATCCAAACTTTTGTAGGTATTGGAGTCTAAATTGTGTAACTTCGATGTAACTCGAGACATGGTCGCTCGACTAGCATTGTCCTGTCGCTCTCCTAT
Source organism: Fraxinus baroniana (assembly GCA_903798355.1). NCBI lineage: Eukaryota > Viridiplantae > Streptophyta > Magnoliopsida > Lamiales > Oleaceae > Fraxinus > Fraxinus baroniana. The sequence goes on along the minus strand of CAIGRO010218360.1, from coordinate 16,229 downwards.
TGCCCGATGTTACTCAAGTGACAAACTTATCCGGCCCAGGCCCTTTTTCATTTTTTAATTACAATTGCTATTGATCCACGTAAATATTGGTATTTATTTTCTTGTTGTTTATTTTATTATCATCATTATCTTGCAATCTAAAATTTATAAAAAGTAGCATCAGAGCAAAGTTGATTGTTCCGTATGGCGAAAATGAAGTATTGATATCTCATTGTTGGATAGAAACATGAGATTTACCTTATGGCAAATGAAGATGCAAGCAGTTCTAGCGCAGATGGATTTGGAGAAAGCCTTGATTGGCTTTTGTAAGTGCCTACTATCTGGACGCATGATGAAAAGCAACGTAGGGATCGAAAAGCTCAATATCAAATTCATATACCTCTTTCAAATAAAAATTTTCAAGATGTTCTAAAGGAGAGAAGTGTCGCTGTATTGTGGTTAAAGTGGGAGCAACTTTGCATGACAAAGAGCTTGACCAGCAAGTTACACTTGAAACAACGTCGTATTCTCACCGGATATTTGAAGATCCATCATTGGATGATCACTTAACTATGTTTAAAGAAATCTAGCTGATTTGGAGACATTGGAAGTTAAGTATGACAAGGGGGACTTGGCATTAATGTTGCTGTGTTCTCTACCGTCATCTTATGTGACTTTTAGAGATACTATTCTCTATAGTTGGGATACTCTCACCGTGAAAAAGTATTAAGATACTTGACTATCTAAGGACATAAGGTATTTTGTTGGAGGATCTTGGAATCATACCAAAGGTTTATTGTGCGTAGGAGGAATCAATATAGGAATCTTGACAGAATTATGAAGGAAAAATCGAAATCTAGACACAATGACAAGACATGCTACTATTGTTAGAAGAAGGATCATATTAGAGTTGATTGCTATCTTAAAGAACAGAAATAGAGCTGTTGGTGCTATTGAGAAAGGGAAACAACCTATTAATACAATGGAGGGTGATGTTATAGAAGATGGGCAAAGTAAATGAGATCTTCTTGTGATTTCTGACATGGATTCCCAACCATGTGAGAAATGGGTTCTTGACTCGGATTGCACTTTTCATATGTGTTCCAACAATGACTCGTTTTTTCAAATTATGAAGGAATTTTGAGAGGTGTGGTTATTATCAGAAATAATCGCCTTGCAAAATTATCGGAGTCAGAATTAAAATGTTCGCTGGGGCTATCAGAACACATACCGATGTAAGGTATGTTCCAAAATTACCGCGGAATCTCATATCTTTGAGTGCACTTGACTCAAAGAGTTATAGATGCACTAGTGTAGGTTAAGTTTTTAAGGTGAGCTGGGTTGCAATTGTTATCATGAAGGGACATAAATGCTCTACAAAGTTGTACATTTTGCATGGTTCCACAGTAATTGGGAATGCAACAATTTCTACTTCTTCTTTGACAGATGGTGAAATTACAAAATCTTGGCATATGCTGCTCGGGCATATGAGTGAGAATGGCATGGAAAAGCTGAGTAGAAGGGGATTTCTTAATGGACAGTAGACAAACAAAATAATTTTTGTGAGCATTGTGTCTTTGAAAAATAGAAGGGAGTCAGATTCACGAAAGAAACACACAACTCAAAGGGAGCACTTGAATATATCTATTCAGTCTTTTAGAGACCTGCCAGGGTCATAAAAATGAGGTCATTATTACTTGATAGATCATCAAAATGAGGTCATCATAAGAGTGACATGTTTAGGACCTTCAAGGGGTGGAAAACATTGGTAGAAAAATAGATTGGAAAGTAGGTGAAACGTCTACACACATCTAATTGGTTAGGGTTTTGTTCGGATGAATTCAATAGGTTCTGCAGGGCTGAAGGCATTTGAAGACATTTACAAGTGTCTAGAACTCCTCAACAGAGTGGTGTGGTAGAGTGTGAATATAATTTTGATGAAAAATGTTCATTGTATGCTTTCAAATTTTGGATTGTCTAAAAAATTTTGGGTTGAAGCTGCTACTACAGTTTGTTTTCTGATCAATCGCTCACCCTTAATTAACATTGATAAAAAGACATCAGAAGAGATATGGTATGTTAAACCTTCTCATTATTCTGATTTGAAGATTTTTGGGTGGCCTGCTTATGCATAATAGGAATTGGAGCCTAAGTCAAGAAAGTGAAGGAGTAGAATCATTCAACACAAGTTAAGTTGGAAATTGGTTCAGAGGAATAATTTGATGTTGTAAAATTGTCTACTAAAGATTAGTCAAGTTCGGGGTTCACATACAGTAATATCTTGCCTACTTTACCTGCACCACTAGCACCACAATATTCAATAGCTAAGGATAGACCTCGTAGACAGATTAGACCTCTACAAAAGTATAGGGAAGCAAATTTGATAGCGTATGCGTTGAGTGAAGCTGAAGATATTTATTCCACTAAGGAGCCTGCTACATATTCAGAGACAGTCAATTACAATAATTCTAGCATATGGATGATTGCTATGTAGGAGAAAATGGAATCATTGAGAGAAAATAACAATAGAGACTTGGTGAAATTACATAGAGGTAAAAGGCTGCTCGCTGCAAATGGGTATTCAAAAGAAATAAAGTCACATCAGGGATTGAAGATGATAGATATAAGGCTAGATTGATGACAAAGGGCTACAGTCAGATTGCAGATGTTGACTTTACAGATGTATTCTCACCAAGTGCAAAGCATAGTTCTATATGAGCTTTACATAGAGTGGTGGCTAAGAATGACTTGGAGCTTGAGTAGATGGATATCAAGACAGCATTCTTATATGGAGAACTTGAAGAAAGTATCCACATGCAAAGAGTTTGATATGAAGGATTTGGATGCAGCAAAAAAGATTCTTGGCATGAAAATCTTGAAGCATACAAAAGGTAGCAGATTGTATTTGAGTCAGAAGAGGTACATTGAGAAGGTGCTTGAAAGATTCAATATGATGAATGCAAAAGATGTCGTACTCCCTTGGCTGCTCAATTTAAATTATCATGTAACTTAAGTCCTCATTCAGATGAAGACGTTGATTACATGTCTCGGGTTCTTTATTTTAGTGTAGTTAGTTCACTTATATATACTATGGTCTATACAAGACTTGATTTCGTATATGCATTTAGTGCAATTAGCAGATAAATGGCAAATACTGGCAAGGAACATTGGAAAACAGTGTAATGGATCTTCAGATACTTGAGGGGCTCTTCTAATGCTTGTTTGCATTTTGGTAGAAATTCAGATGGAGCATTGGGTATGTGGATTTAGATTATGCAGGGGATCTTGATAAGAGGAGATTACTTACATGGTATGTGTCTACCCTTGGAAGCTGTGCTATCAATTGGAAAGCTACTTTACAAAATACAGTGGCTTTGTCTATAACAAAAGCAAAATACTTGACCATTATAGAGTCATGTAAAGAGGCTATGTGGTTGAGAGGATTGATTGGAAAACTCAGTGAAGACTTGCAGATGTCTACAATATTCTGTGATAGTTAATGCAATCTTCTTGACTAAGGATCACATGATTCAGAAGAGAACTAAACACATTGATGTGAGGTAATACCAGGGATAATCCTACTGATATGATGACTAAAGCACTTTTCATTACTAAGTTTGAACATTTTTTGAACTTAGTGGGTGTTTGTCAATGATTTAGTCCATTGGAGTTTGTTTGAAAGAAAAGTGGTGTTTATTGATAGAGTTGTGACTTGGAATTCCTTGTGTTGGAATTTGGTTCAAGGTAGAGATTTTTTATGGTTTGACCCAAATTCTAATGAGTATTGGTGTCTAAATTGTAGTGGTCTTGAAGAGATCAACATTATGGACAGAAGAAAAAAGTTGTTGCATTTACGCTAGCTTGGTGCTAGCTAGACGCTCGAGCGTGCCCAGTAGATAACAACCCGAGACTTGACCACTTGCCTGGCACTACTTTGTAGTTTGAGCAACGGGGCTGTCGCTCGCTTATTGCCCACCTATCACTCCAGCAACTAGCTTATCCAACCCAAATATATATATATATATATGTGTGTGTGTGTGTGTGTGTGTGTGTGTGGCATGACTTGTTTTTGAAAGTAATAAGATTCAATTGAGTGCATTGAGATCTTGTAAATACATTTGATATTGATTCTATTGAATTTCTCATCCCCCGCTCTTGATTTTTTCCCATATTGGGTTTTTACGTAAATCTTAGTATTTATTTTCTTCTTGTTTATTTCATTATCGTTATTTTCTTGCGATCCATATTCATAACAATCTGCATTAAGAATAATTCAGGAAGCATGGCTAATAGAAAAGTTAGCATCCTAATGAATGAACATTGATATTATGATATTGTAATATTGATCTTATGTTATTAGTTAAGCAGTCACCCACTGCCTATTGATAAATACTGTGTGTTTTGATCTCCATGCAAAGAGAAGGATTGAAGAAGTTGTTTGTGCATATAAAATATTAAGGTTTTAGTTAAATTTTTACATACATGCGTTGAATTTATTGAACATTTTCTTTCTGTGCATTTTTCTTTTTGTAATTACTAAGTTTTTCCACTGGTAAGTTACTTTTCTTCATTTTTTTTGTTGATTCTAAAGTGATATTGCATACTATAAGTTATGCTATAAAGTTGTAGCATGACATATAGACATGTTCTTGTCTTGAGATTTTCTTTGATCATGTTTTATACGCAATATTGAACAAGATTGAGCTAAATATTCAATATGTTTTTCTTTCCAAAGGGATAATGGACTACTATGACAGGTCTATTTTTCTTGGGAAGTAATGTGCAATATGCTGAATCCCAAGGAAAAGTTGCCCACAAGTTTGCCTCAAAGTTGGCCACATGACTTGTCCAAAATCTTGTCCTAGGAGGCTTCATCTAGGCTGCACAAACTGTTGCAAAGTAAGGAAGGGCTGCAAACTTTACAGATCTTATGGAAGCCTAATTTGTACTGGAAAGTAATTTGATATGGATAAATCTTAAATAAACTGCCATATGTTTATGCTATAAACAGACAAAATAAATAAATCAATCTCATATGTTTCTGAGAAATGAACTACAAGCTTCAAGTTTAATTATATTAATCATGTACGTTGTTTCTGTTAGGCCTCGCCACTAGCGTTGCCACGTGGTCGACCCTCCATAGCTGTGGTCCCAATACTGCCAAAGCATCAAGTATAGAAGGCAAGGACCTAGGGTCAATTATGAGGCCTTTCAGATTACCCACGCCAAGGCGAGACAACCAAAGCGGATCAAGCCCGAAGCAGGTTCAACTAGTGACGGTCTACGTGCAGATCTTAAAATTAAATATGAAATCCTTTTGGAATGATTGATGTGAGCCTTGTAATAAGTATATTAATATCTTGTTTTCTCAATAGGGTATAAGAATATCAAATGCATTGTACGCTAAGAATGTCAAGGATCATGGCTAGAATTATATGTTTAGGCCAAGGAGATGAGGCTACGTATAATTTCATCTAAGGGTGACCTATTTAATTTGTAGCACTATAATTACCCCCTCTATGTATCTATTGAAGGGAGATGAACTTCGAATACGAAAAATCGACTTGTTAAATTACCCACTTTGAGTTATGATCTTTTACTTTGGTTTATCTGGATTTCAAAATGATTGGTAATTATTATATAATCATGTCCTGTTCGTTTTGTTAGAACCCTTACATTAACGTATCATGTTGCTAAGTTTCTTCAATGTCCAATTCTAGAGTTATCTTGAGCGTTGATCTGTCGTTACGTGTTGGAATTAGCTCGCACGTGCACAATAGGGTTCGACATTTGTTGGCCGTATCTTTTGAGGTCAATAGATTGGCGCTATTTGTGGGAAATCAAACTAAAATCGCAAGCAATCCTGTGGAAAAAGCTTTTTGCAAAAATAGTTTGGCCATCGCTCTTGAAAAATGATTTGTTCTTGAAAAGGAACAAAAGGAAGCCCCCAAAGTTGGAAAAAGTTTAAGTTTTAGGCTTGGAAAGAGATAAGTTTAGATGGTGACGCCCCTCCTAAGCGTCATGTGAGGGAAAGCGATGATAAGTCCCCGCCAAGGTCATCCCAGTGGGTCGACGTCGACCTTACCATCATCATAGACGAAGTGGGATGAGGAGGTAGCCCAACTCACTAGAGCAATAGCTACTATGGCAACCAACATGAGAAGTATTACCAACCAAAACCTGGTGATGCAGGAGCTATTAAGGCAAATGAAAGGCCAATGAGAGCATCTAATCACCCATTTGTACCCCAAGAATAATACTAGCAAGAAAATGTGGTAAAAAGTCAAAGAGTCCGTCCTTTTAGGCATGCCAGTGGAGTTAGCCCCATTGAAAAGGAAGTGGGAGTTGATGTTTCTTTTAATTATGCTTCAGACGACCAATCGAGGCCCCATTTAATATGGAATACAACTTCCTCTCAGAGTACGAGCTTGTTAACAGGCCTCGAAGATCTAACAGCATGTTTGATTGAATTAGTCCAGCAGAATCGAGGCATAGACAACATCATGAAATCCCAATGCGTCGGAATAGACGACAGCCCCCCACCTCCTGAGACGTAGCAACCGGAGGAAAGGTAAGAACACGCCTCCCGCATTTTCCTACCAAGAGATAGGCGTCAAATGAGGGACGAGGAGGCAGGTAACTAGGCAGGCCCCTCTGTGCCACCACCTAGGTAAAAGGATGATAAAAACTATGATTTAGATGAAACCCAGCGATCATGTGATTTGGATGACGATAATGGGAACCTCTTATTTTCATGAGAAGTGAGAAATGCCTAGGTGTTGAACTATTATATGATGCCTAAGATTTCAAAGTATGATAGGAGAGGCAACCAAGCTATGCTTTTAAATAGTTATAAAATACACATGAGCCTGAGAGGTGCCACCCCTACTGTGAAATATAGAGCTTTCCACTTAGGTTGTTGTCTGGGAGTATCCGGAGTTGGTCAGAATTCAAAGCACTTTCCTGAAAAGATTTGTGATAAATAAGGAAGGAGAAGCCCCAATTCAGTGTCTCCAAGATATGAGACAACAGCCTTGATAAACTTTGAAGAGTTTCTTGTCTCGCTTTACCAATAAGATGGCATATGGTGTTCAAATTACTGACCGTGAAGCCCGTCAGCATTGCGAGGGGGCCTAATTTAAAATACCATTTTTGGAGAAATGTACAAAATCAAGACCTTACTAATTATTAGTGTTGCTAGAGATGATGAGGCGAAAGATTATCAATGAAAAATTGATTGATAATAGAAACAATGCCAATAGAGGCCTCCGCCTCAGTAGAGATAGCGTGGGAGATGACATACCTCTCATTTGATGGATCATCAATGGCACTAGTTCGACAACAAAATTTTCCCTAGGTTAGGCCAAGTACTTGCTACGACTACCTTAAACGTTGTTCCTATATTGGCCTATGAGGATATACCTATGACAAACCCTCAACAAACTGATTCTACACAAGAAGCCCTCTATAGAGGACGAGGCTAATGGCAAGGCTCGGGACCTATAGGAACGATGAAACCCTCTTGAATATTGTATATACCATCATTTTTACAGCCATAACACATCAATTTGTAGGGATATCGCCCCGTACCCAAGAGGGACAAATCCCAAAAATGATTGACAGAATAACTCTCAGCAAAGAAATGGGCCCCCACCAAGTTATGATCAGCCGCCTAGGCGCAATGAGGCCACTCCCTGTTATCAGGATGTATCTCTCCGACAGAGAAGGGAGCATGAAGAGAAAAGTGCAAGGGATGGACAACGACAACGACAACGAAGAGGCCATCAAACCCAAACGGAGAACGCTCCAATCCTTGAGGTTGATACAATCTTCGGAGGCCCTTATGTCGGTGGAGAAATAAAGAACTCCTAAAGGAATTATGCTAGAGAGGCTAAGGCCCCCACTAACTAGTAATATAATGGACAGTAGTTCAGGAAAAAATCAATCGCATCCCATTGTGTTAACTCAGGAGGATTCAAAAGGTATGCACTATCCCCATTGTGATGCCCTTGTCATGAGGGCCTTGGTTGCTCGAAATAGGCTAAAACAGATGTTAATGGACAATGGTAGCTCCGTTAACATTCTATTCGGAGCCATGTTTGACAAAATAATTTTGGATCATGAGCTAAATCCCTTCACTACCCCTTTGTATGGCTTCACCGGAGATAGCATAATTCCAAGATATAAAATTACACTCGCAGTGGAGATGAGAAAGCCACCCCAATCAACTTTGAACTTTATGGAGTTTTTGCTAGTTGATAGTAGGCCAGCTTATCATTGAGTATTAGGAAGACCTGCACTGAAAGATCTGGGAGCCATCACCTCCATCCACCATTTGTGCATGAACTTTCTGGCCGATCATGCAGTGGCAACGGTAAAGGGTTACCAAAGAGGAGCACGGGAATACTACTTAAACTCTACCAGAAAGGCTGAGCCCAGGGACGTCAATGTGGTAACATTTGACATGGACATGGTAGACGTTCCCAAGGAAGTGCATATACTCGACGAGATTGACCCCTACATTACTGAAACTGAGTCCCAAACAATCCTAGTAGAGGAGCCGAAAAGCTTCCTAGTGGACCCCCTAGATCCTACTAAGTTGTTACAGGTGCGAAAGAGCCTATTGCAAAAAATTAAAGAAAGGCTTAAGAACTTCTTATGTGAGAATCGGGATGTCTTTACTTAAAGGCACGAGGATACTGTAGGTATTGACCCTAAGGTCAGTTTCCACCCTACATAGACAAGAGAAGAGCTCTAAATTCGGAGTGATATGAGGCCCTAAAGAAAGAGGTATAGAAGTTAGTCAAGAATGACTTCATCAAGGAGGCCCTATACTCGAAATAAATCTCCAACCTTGTCTTTGTGAAGAAAAATAACGGAAAATGAAGGTTGTGCATTGACTTTTTCGACCTTAACAGAGCTTATCCTAAAGACAGCTTTCATCTCCCTAGGATAGATCGGCTGGTGGACTCTACCGCTGGACATGAATTACTGAACTTCATGGATTTTTACTCTAGCTATAATCAAATTTCCATGTACCAGGCGGATGAGGAGAAAACCTCTTTCATCATAAACAGATGTCTCTATTGCTATAAAATGATGCCTGTCGAATTAAAGAACGTTGGAGCCACCTATAAAAGGTTTGTTAATAAAATGTTTGCTGGTCTACTTGGCAACACGATGAAGGTCTATGTGGATGACATACTTGTCAAGAGCTTGAAAATGAATGACCATATAACTTACATGTACAATGCCTTTCAATTTTACGAAGGTACCATATAAGGTTAAAAGCCTTTAAGTATGTTCTTGGGGTACATGGTCAACCAGAGAGGCAAATCCAAAGAAAATACGGGCACTAATCGAGATGAGATCTCTTCAAAAATCAAAAGAAGTGCAAAGTCTAACTAGTCACATGGCTGATTTAGGTTACTTTATCTCAAAGGTCATCGACAAATGTCTCACCTTCTTCAAGGTCTTAAAAGAGGGAAAGAAGTTCTATTGGACTGATGAGTGTGAAAAAGCCTTCCAAGGGCTGAAAAGAGCACCTAGGGCAGACCCCCTCATCTCGAAGCACAAGTGGGAGAAGCTCTACAACTTTACTCGATCGTCTCCAATGAGGCCATTAGTGGCATACTTATCAGGGAATAGGGCTCTACCCAGCTACCAGTTTACTACATTAAGGAAGAGGGCTCTACCCACATTATTCATGTATTGACAAATTTTTCGCTTAGGCAAATGCTTCACAAACCTCATGCCTCGAGGAGATTGTTGAAGTGGGTAGTAGAGTTAAACGAGTTCGAAGTTCTATTCAAGGTAAGAAGAGGCATCAATGGCCAGGCCTTAGCGGACTTCGTGGCGAAATTTGCCAATACTCCTAAAGTGGATGAGATTATGGAGCCCGTTGAGCCCTCCACATGCAATTTATTCGTGGATGGGTCGGCCGGAGACGTAGGCTCAGGGACAGGAGTGGTCTAGTAAGCTCCGAGGGCCAAAAGTTGAATTGTGTAGTGCGGTTCGAAATTATGGTCACCAACAATGTGGCCGAATGTGAAGTATTGCTCGTCGGTATCAGACTAGCCAAAGAAATGCAAGTGATGATGTACTCGTCAACAACGACTCCCAACTTATTATTGGCCAGGTTAACGATAACTTCATAGCCAGGGACAAGCCATGACTGTATACCTCAAACTAGTGATGGACTTACTTCCATCATTTGAAAAGTTTCAGCTGGCTCAAATCCCACGTGTTGAGAACACCCAAGCCGATGCTTTATCAAAGTTGGCTACTAGAAAGGATTTCGAGTTATTGATGATAGTACCAATTGAGCACCTCCTAAAGCCTTCCATCACTACAGAAGAAGTGATGTACGTGGAATAAACTCCAACCTGGATGCAACCCCTTATAGCTTATCTTAAAGACCAGGTTCTTCCTAATAATAAAGATGAGGCTACAAACTAAGGAGGAGGTCTGCTTATTTGGTACTGATAGATGATATTCAATATAAACGAGGGTTCTCATCCCCCTTCCTTCGATGTGTGGGAGGGAAGGAAGATACCTATATACTTCGTAAGATTCATGAAGGTATTTGTAGCAATTACTCAGTAGGACTCGCACTGGCACGAAAGGCACTGAGGAAGGGTACTATTGGCCTATTTTGAAAAAGGATGCCATTCAGTTTGTACGAAAATGTAACAAATGTCAACTCTTCTCTCCTATTCAAAGACAACCATTCCAGGAGCTAACTACAGTATCCAGCCCTGGCCCTTTAGCAAATGGGGCGTGAACCTCATAGGTCACTACCCAAGGGTGGAGGAAGTGAAAGTCTTTCCATTATCGCACTTGATTAAGTTAGGTCTTTAGTGTTGGCGATTCTGTGGATAAAATGACTAATTTGTAACGTGTTGTAAAAGTCAAGGACCTAGGGTACAATTTGTATAAATTGGGTTATGAGGTATAGAGTTTGAGCATGAAAAGAGGAGAAACATGGCATCGCATTTTCACTAGTATATTGCCTGGACATTGCTCGAGCGATGAAAATAGAATTCCTGTCACTCGCTTGAACGAGAGGCCATCGCTCGCAAGTCACTGAGTATTCGTTCGAGTGACAAGTTTATTTGGAAAACCCTAATTTGCATTTTTAAGCAGACTTTTCCGACCCATTCAACCCAACTACTCTCTCTTATAAATATCTAAGTCATTGGGCAAAATTTTAAGGTGGTTTTCATTATTTTCATTGCCTCATCTTATTCACCAAAGATCCAAGAACATATCCTCCTTTGTGATTTATCTTTTCTTCTTGAGATCATATAACCACCTGTTTGGAAAAACATCATATTGAAGAATTCAAAACACATACTTCCTAACCATCCGTAGGAAGGTACTTTCTAAGTTGGATTTCAAAAGTTTCTAGAGGTTGGACTATAAGCACAGGAAAAACACAAGAATTGGAGGTTATTGGAAATCCACTTGGAAGAGACAATTGAAGAAGATCGGGAAACTGGAAGGAGACAGTGGATCTTGGAAGCTACAAGAGGTAGATTGGTAGATCTAGCAAGTTAGTTAGATAGTATCTACAGTAGCATATCATGATTCTAGAAGAAATAGCAGATCTTGGAGATTACAAAAATTACAACAGTGGGAACTAGTAGAATTTGCTAGGCTGGAAACGGACTGTAATTCATATTATCTATAGTGGAGGTAACTAACTTGGTCCCGAAATTTTTACCCAGTTGGGTTTCTCTGTTAGCAATTATTGGTGTTCTTTATTGTATTCCATATTGCAAACTACGGTATTCAAATATAAGGAAATTGGACATGCATGCTTAATCAATTAGAAACTACTAAAAAGTGATTTGTTGCTTTTAATAGAATAATTCCGCACGTAGGGCAAAAACTAAAAACGGATAATTATAACCATTCAATACCTTATTAGCCGTTAATTTGGTAATTCTCAATTTTTAAATTACTTCGCAAAGTGGGTCGAAGCTGAACCTTTGGTAAATATCACCAAAGCTAACACTTCCAAGTTCTTATGGAAGAACATTATATGCCGGTTTGGAATTCTCCACTCAATCATCTCAGATAATGGTAAATAGTTTGACAACAAAAAGGTGAGGGACCTTTATGACAAGCTTGGAATTAAGAAACGCTTTTCTACTCCTCATCACCTCAAAGCCAATGGACAAGTCAAAACTATGAACAAAACCATCAAACACACATTGAAAATGAAGATCAACGCATCCAAAGGGGCTTGGGTGGATGAACTACTACAGACAATGTGGGCAATGCGAACTACAAACTGGACTCCAATTGGATAAACTCTTTTCTCAATGGCCTATGGTGTCGAGGCCATGAGCCCAATAGAGTTTGGATTATCTTCCCTATGAAGATTACATATTAGCGAGATATCAAATGATGATCTTAAAAGGCGTGAGCTCGATTTCCCTGAGAAAAGAATAAATGACTCCCAATTGAAATTGGAAGCACATCAAAGGAAGATGACTCGATATTGTAATGCTAAATTCAAGAAGAGGTCCTTCCGGATAAATAACCTGGTACTTTGGAGAGTGTTATTATCTTCCAAAGAGCCAGGAGTAGGCACTTTACGACCAAATTGGGAAAGGTCATACCACATTAAAGAAGAGATCGACCTGGCACTTATTAGATCAAAGACATAGATGTGAATGTTCAGCCCCATCTATGAAATGTCGAACATTTGAGGATATATTATCAACGAATGTAATCAATAGCTGGAAGCCTATACCCAGCCTTTGTAAATAAATAAACGTTTTGTCTAAAGTTGTACAGAGCAAAGTTTCTATGGATAAGAGTGGGTGCCTAGGAAGAGAGGATCAGATCCCTAAAGGGATTACCCCATTTGAAATCTGAGGATCAGATCCCCAAAGTGATCACCTCATTTGAAGTCCGTAGCATACATCACACGTCTTGCCTTGACGAAGCTGAACGAAAAGTGGTGTGTGCTGTCGCAGGCACCCAAAAGTAATACCTTAACCTCTAAAACGAATGTAGTAGTGGAAGTAAGGGTCGATCCCACTAAGAGTATGTAATTCAATATTTTATACTTCGTACAATGATTGGGAGGTTTTTGTATGCAAACAATTGTAAATAACATAATTAATAACAATAAATTAACAAAAAACAATCAAAAGACTAACATTGGTCTAAGTTTACATCCACCATCAAAAATCCACAATTGATCATAGATGCAAGGATAGTTCAATTTATATTTTAAATATTCACCATTGAAATTATTTTTGTATCTATCCTTACTTATAATTAATTAGAATACAAGCGATCCAACTAACCATAATTACCAAACAACCTAAGACAAGCGCTCTAGATTTAGTTTGATAATCGCATTACGAGTTATAAAGATCGATGAAGCTAAACAATATAAACACAAGCAGTTGCATTTAATTTAGTGGAACATTCTTCCTAAGATTTAACAATTTCTGACGTAGAAAATAATTAAATCCTAGTCGCTTCACAAGTTAAAGGGATAAGACAATTACGGATTAGATATTCAACTTGGCAGTAGATTGTAACGATTAACAAATTAGTAGGTCTCCTAGCAATTAAATGCAACAATTCATAAAATAAATGCAGAGGGACATTCAATATGTAAAATAAGAATTAAGCAATAAGAAAAATTATTTAGATCTCACAATATGTGGTTCCGAGGGTTCAGTTGCCTTGGACCAAGTGTAAAAGTTTAGTTACAATCCATGATTCTAAGAGCAAAATAATGAAGAATGAAGATGGGAGGCGTTTTGTATGTTATAGGATTGTAAATCACGTATTTAAAGTTGTTTCCATAGGTAGTTGACTTAAATTTGAAAATCAAATTTTTTGTGTCGGGAATGAACTATGTGGCCGTATGTTAGTAAGTCATGCAGTTGCATAGACCATTGAAAATAGACTCTAAAATTTACTAAAACACCACTTACGACCACATAGAATTAAAGCTATGCGACCGCACGGTTATATGTTTCTTTCGTTGGACAACTTTTAGTATTTTGGTCGTATCTTTCACTCCTAATATCCCATTATGGTGATTCAAGATGCGTTGAAAGTTAACTCAAAGGGCTATAACTTTGCTTCAGATATCATCTTCCAATTCGATCGTTTTCCATGTCAAAAATAGGTCTCAATATAAGGCTGAAAATCGGTGCATAACTTTTTCTATTGGAAATTGATGTGTGATTATACTTTGATTGTATTTCATCCATTTGACTTATTTATTCATCTGATTGACCTCTAACACTCTCAAATCTTCATCGTGAGGTTCCAAATAACTTTTGAGTATTTGCATTTGAATCGCCAAACTTCGTTTTCTTTCATTTTGGTCCTTGTTCGCTTATTTCTTCCAAATTACATCATATCCATTGAATTGACACCTAAATCAAAATATGAACGTAATGAATACATTTTGGTATTAATTAATCATACGAGCAAATAAAATAAGGAAGGAAAAATATGCATTTTACATTCCTATCACCAAGGGAGAAGCCTTTATAGGATGAACCATCCACCATGTAAGAAAGCGTGGACGTCTCAGATGAGAGGACCATCCCTAAAGGGATCACCTCATTTTAACGCCGAAGTGTACATCACATGTCTCACCTCGATGAAGCTAAATGTTAAGGAAGAAGCCCTTACATAGATGAATTATCTACCATGTAAGGAAGTGTGGGCATCTCCAAAGGGTTCACCTCGTTTGAATTCCAAAGCGTACATCACATACCTCATCTTGACGAAGCCGAACCTCAAGGGTGAAGCCCTTACATGGATGAACAATCCACCATGTAAGGAAGCGTGAGCACCTCGGAGGAGAAGATTAGATCCCCAAAGAGAGCACCTCAATTGAACTCCGAGGCGTACATCACAAACATTCATTGGTAAGGTCAAACGTTATGTTATTCGATATAAGGTTGAGTTACTCAACTATGGTTTGCTTAAGTTACTTGAGTTAAGCATTTGAAGTGAGGTAACGCTGAAGCTATCAACTGAAAATCAACTACTTTGCTCTAAGTTTCATAAAAATGCTAAGTAAAAGTTGTTTGTCATGAAAGGTTATCTCGACATTTTTGCTAAAGCAACGAAACAAGAAATCAGTACAAAATCGATTGGTAAAAAAAGATTTTATTAATTCCAAAAGCTAGTTACATAAGGAGTGCCATAACCGTTACAAGGATAAGCCTAATATTATATTAAGTTTGAGGTGGCAGAGGTACCAATGCCTAGTTAATAGGAGTTTCAGCAACGTTTTGACCCGAAGCTTTTTCCTCAAGAGTTTTTTCCTGGTCCGCTTCTTCTTCGACTGCATCTTCAACATGGATTTGGGCTTCCTCCACCAACTCTGCCTTAGTCCGGAAACGTCAAGCTCGGGATAGAGCCCCTCCACCCTTCTTACTACCTTAGCATAGGTAAACTTTTGCTAATAGGCGACGAACCGCTAGTACTTCTCAGTGAGATTGAAGTTGGCAATATAATTCTTCACCACTTCATCTCCAGCCTGTTGAGCCTTAGCTTTAGCCCTTTTTGCCTCATCTACATAGTATTTTATTTGGATCTCCATAAATTGGTTGACATCCTTGCACCTGCAAGCTTGAAGTTTGTTTTCTCCCGAGCCTCAGCAGTAATTTTTTGATGGTTATTTGAAGTCTCAACCTCTTGGTCAAAGAGGCCCCTTTATATTAAGATTCGTGGACCTCCTTCCTCAAGGCCTCCATCTCAACCATGGAAAAATTGAGCTTCACCTCGTCTTCAACTCGCAGGGCCCTCATTTCCCCGACCTCCAAATTCAACCACTTTATCTCCTCCTCAGCAGAGGCTAGCTTATCCACCGAAGCCTTATTTCTCCTTTGAATGTCAGATAAAGCTTCCTGACATTCGAGGCCACTCCGAAAGCCCTAGCACTCTGACTCACTACTGCCAAACTAAGGTCCATCAACTTACAGGTGGACACATATAGGTGCCACAGATCCATCTATTATTTATAAAAGTTCTCTGTTACACCTCAGACCTCAGGTGGCAACACTTCAACAATAGTGGGGACAATCTTCTCGTCTCACTCTGCCTGGAACTATCTTGCCTTTCCTGCGGTACTCTCATTAAGAGACCTCTTTAAAGCTTTAGAGGCCTGAGTTTTCTCCCTTTGGACTCTTCATTGGCCTTTCTAACCTTCTCCACCTTCATCACATATTACACCCAAAGTATAACGCGGTAGT
>CAIGRO010218327.1:0-11782 GCA_903798355.1 Fraxinus baroniana | reverse complement strand
TCGGGAGCCAAACCTGCGATCTGTGAAACCAGGTGCTGCCATGACCATGACCCCATCTCTGAAGCCTCGACAATGATTCAACCCACAAAATCCACTCAAGGTTTTGCAATATTTTATGGATTTTATCAGGTCCTAATTTCAATAGCAAATGAAAAGGATTTGATATGGGAATTAGAAAGAGAATTATTGGGGGATGATGAATTCGGTACAGCTCCCAAGAAATGGGTTGAATTGAGAATGAAGGTTCTAAAGGAAGTAAATGGTGAGATTTTCAGGATTTGAGTGTCCATCTGGTGTAAAATAATTTAAAATTTGCGTACTCAATATGGCAGTACCCAATAGCATTGTCCAAGGAATCCAGCTAAATGGTCGCTCGTTCCCTCTTCCTCACTCTCACTAGATACTGCCCCCACCCCACAAATCATACATGTGCATATACTTCTGGGCTCTTACCATGTTATCTGTGTTTGTGTAGAAATGCACACGGAGAATAAAGGTTCATTCTGATTCTTGTTTTCAACAAATCAAGTTGCCCATCAAATTCAAGAACCCTTCTCCACAATTCATGAAGACGACGCAGGTTACGACACAAGGGCAGCACAATAATTTTCAGAATCAGCTCCCAAAGAAGAGTGCCACCATTATTTTACAGAAATGGATTGGGGGAAGGCAACAAAATCACTATCTCTGACCTCGGAAGCAACTCTGAAGACCTAAGAAAATCCCACCATTATCTGAACTGACTTAAAAAACAAAATGTTGGGATGATCCTAACGAATATTGATTGTGCAGAGATTAACAATAATGTTAGAGAAGTCATCATTTACAAACAATTTATGCTGACGTGGAGATATTAACAGATTCCATTTGCCACATCATTTTTTCATATGCCATGTGGAACTTTTTTGCTAATTGTACAGATGAAAGTAACAACAGTGATGAATGAGTAAATTGAAGTATAATTCAATGAGCTGGTAACCTTTTTGTTTTCGGTGAGAAAGTGGTAGCCAAGGCCCCCAACATGCTCAAGAACCAAGAGCAGACAACGGGAGGAAATTGCTTATAGAAAGAAGATGGGCTAATCAAAGAAAAACAATGAACAACGAGCTTTCTAGTCAAACCCACCCAACCAAACTAAGAACCAAACCTAACAAACACATTTAGAGAACTTGCTAATAGAAAGAAGATAGGTCAATCAAAGGAAAAAAAAATGCGCAACAAACTTTCTAGTCGAATCACCCAACCCAACTAAGAACCAAACCTAACAAACAAACACATTTACCTCATAGGACCTCAGAACCACCTACACAGACATTGTATAAATATGCAAGGAGTGCTCACAAGTTACTTTTCTTCCTTCTCTCAAACAGCATATAAGATTTGTTAAGTTGATGCCAGACTCAAAAGTTCAGCACTGACAAGTGAAATACACGGGATGACAGTGTTCAAAGCTAGCCTTAAAAGCGGCCATATATAGATGGTGTAGTTGAATCTGTTTCCCCTGTTCTGTAAAACCACAGAGGATTCTCAATAGGATTTCCCGGAGCAGGAGAGGCAGCATTAGTAGCACAATTACGAAATAATTTTATCATAGATTTATTCATAATCATGTACAAGGTTACATGAGAAATATAGTACCACGTGATGTGGTATCTTTCTTCAAATTAGCCTCAAAGGGAGTTCAAAAGACCTATAGTCTATTGTAGATTACGTAGTGACCTATGATATATAAATACCTAAATCAAAACCGCTGTGCAAACTTCCGTGGTTCAATTGAACAAAAGAGAAGGGGGTGGGGGGGAGGAGAATAGTATGTAGCTACAACCTAGAACTCATCCATGACCTTGTAAGATCGATCCATCTTCATATTCTCAGAAATAGAGTTGCTCAGGGCATCGAACTTGTATCAGGAGTCATAAACCACCATTTCTGATCTCTGAACATTTCCTCCACGAAGATATAGATCAAATGGCAGGTTTTGTGCCAGCCCATGCATGGGGATCATCATCATCTGCCCTGTGAATACGGATTTCTTGGAAGTAGGATATCCCAATCCATATCCCACGAATAAGCAAAATACTCACAAACACTGCACTCCCAAGGGTGCAAATTACCTGGAAAGACGTGTACAGAAAAGGAATTAAGGGAATGGTACATCACAATTGACACCTAAGGTACGTACAGCCCAACTATGAGGTACATCAGCAAGTATTGCAATAACACATAAATGAATTTTTTTCTGAATTAAGCTTAGTGTACAACAAGTTTGACACTCCATTATGTGTCAAAATCTGAGCCATTAGTTGTTTAAAGTGTTGTTAAAATCAATGTATAAAAAGTTGTCACTTCATAACAATGTCAACTTGATGTACATGTAGTAAGATTGTTTTTTCTGGTGCGAATCGTACGACCACTCGATTGTCCATTTCTAATAAAAGTGTTGATCCAATTCTAGATCATGTTCTAGAATCTGTCAGAAGTAAAGTGACTCTTGGAGCAATCTAATCTAGAAGAGAAACATTTACTAAGCACTTTAAGAAAAGGTTAAAAATGCTCCATGTAATATAGTTAGAAAGCCTTAAGCTGACAATAGCCTGAAGCACTGAAGATCTACTACCTACAGGTCATGATCTCAAGAACCCGCTTGTAGTCGAGCAAACTAGAATCAGTAAGTGAAGTAAATCAGCTTCCAAGTATCAAATCGAGCAACTTCATCATAAATGCACCAATAGGTGCTAGGCCTTGGCATGCCAACATGCCTTTCAGTCCAAATACACAACATTATGGCCAATAGAAGAAACTCACAAATTTCTTTGATATGATATTTATTTTACTAGAAAAAAAGGGCACCTTGCCAAGATTAGAAAATCCTCTCATCAGGTATCAATCAAATATAGTGGAAGAACCTCGTGATGGCCATATATGAAGTTTGTAGAGCCTTGTCACTTATACAAGGTTGGTTTCTATAGTCTCAAATCCAGCACTACATATATGGGAACATTTTCTTGAAAGAAAGTTAATTCACAAGAAAAGTAAATCATTACCTGTAGGAATGACTTCAGAACCCACAAAAAAGTCAGAATTATTACTCCATTGACAGCAAATCCAACCTACACATAAAGAACAAGGGCTTCAAGTTAAAGAAAATAGTTACATAACCAAAACAGGGCCACGCCCTAAGAAACTAACACAATTCTTGGTTGCCTGTTATAAGAGGTCTTCATCAACAACTACTTTTACATGTGTTCCCCAACATAAATATACGGATAAACAAGAGAAAATCTACTCTACCTTAAAGTGAAATGGCATTATGGCTGAGTCAAAATATTATGATGAAATGCATTAAAGCATTTTAATAGTTCCTCAATCCTAAGTAAAAAAGAAAAAAAGAAAAAAAATATATTGAAAAACAGAATTCTATGTGGAAGAAGAGCATAGACTGTTCAAGTAGAAGTCAGAGATAAAGTCAAGAGGGAAAAAAAGTTCCATTGTCAGTAAAAAAGTTGATACTTATGATGGAAGATAAGCCTCCTGAACAGTCTGCCGGCAAGAGAATAGCAATAACATGCATGATAAATCTAAACATGGATTTCAAATACTCGAATGAGTCACACATTCACATAACTCTGGGGATGCAGACTTCCAAGGTTGTCAGGTAAACAACAGAAATCTAATTTAGCCTCAGTTTGGTAAGAATTTATAAACGGTTTAATAATAAATAGTTAGAAATGAATGGTGGATAAGTGGACAATACTTGTGGTCAATTGGAATGCGAGGTTGAAAATGAAGTTTGACAATAGATAAATGATTTATAAATTTTGCCAAATGGAGACTTATTTTACAACCCTATTCAAATACGAATGTGCGTGTAGCAACTGCCAACTTCACATTGTTTAAAATCGAAATATATTTGGCAAGTAATATTTGCTTCTATTTTCAATGTCAAACTATAGCAAAATCCAAATGGGAGCAACCTGAGAAAAGTTTTCTAAGAAACCAAGTCAAGATAATGATTGTATAGAACTTGCTCAAAAGAAAATCACGAAACTATTGTGATACAGATCGTGAGAATCTAGCACATTGAAGACAAGCTTTGCACAATTTTAACTTCTCATAACATGAACATCACCCCTAAAGCTATAGCAAATTTAGTCTCCTGTAAGAAAATGATAAAATCAATATTCATGACCAGTAAAAGAGTTCTAATTGTGACTCCATAAATGTCCCAAAACTAAAATCAGCAAATGAAGCCCAGTAGCCTTAAAAGTTAAACAAGTTCTGTTAAAGAAAACAGGTAAAGCCCCTCATCCTAGAACTACTGCTAATTATCAAGATCATAAACTAAGAAAAGGCAAAATCTTGTCAATTGAAAGTGAGAATATAATAGGACCATGTTCGCGGCTACTCAAGTTAAATGAATTATGAACTCAAAACCCAAAAGAAGATAACACCAAAAGTTGAATTAATCTGCAGAATTTCGAACTGTGAATCGAGTTGACAAAATGTCTTTACCAATTGGGTTGAGATAGGGACAGGAAGAACAGATTGAACGGCCTTGCGTGCTTTTCTAGAGACCTTTCTGAAAATATTCTCTACGAACCTAATCAAAAGATCCAAACTCCTATCTTCCTCTTCCTCCTCTTCATCTTCATCATCATCATCATCTTCTTCTATATAGCCATAATCCCCCATCACTACACCACTTCGAGGATTGACACCCCTAGTCCGCCAATCATAAATCAAACTCTGTCCTTCCTGTTCAATAATTAAAAGGACAATTACAACCATATCATCGTGCAAAAATATTTATAGACCGACGAAAGTGTCTAACCTGAAAGAGAGGAGCAGTGGGGCACTGGTGCTGGATCTGAAGTAGGGTGCGAATCGAGAGGTGAGAATGAGATGTTGTTCGAGAGGGGGAGGAGAGAGGGAAGTGGTGGAGAATGACGGCGGTCATTGCCATGAATTAACGGCGGCAGTTAGGAGCTCTCCGACTATGCAGTGCTGCTTGCTGCGCCAAATATATTGACAGAGTAAACACTGTTCCAAAAAGAATACAATAGTACAATACACTGTAGCCAAATTAAAAGGTACAGTGCAACCTCAGCAAAATCAAAGGTACAACAATCTTCCCGCAACTACGTGAATTTTTTTCATTAAATCATCTACAGTTACATACAATTATATCAAATTTTCTGTCTAATCATTCTGACAAAGTAGCTTTACTGCAATACACTTCAATTGATTGCTAAAACAGAGGTCCTATGGGCAGGGACGGACCTAGGAAGGAAGTTCAGTGAAGGTGAAACCAAAAAAATTTGGGAAAAAATAGGGAAATCTAAAAAAATCTAGACAAAAAAAACTAAAAAAATCTAAATATTTGAAGAAAAATCCGGAAATATGAAAATTGAGTGGGGGCGACGGCCCCCACAGGGCCTCATGTAGGTAGGGTTGATATCACAAGTGCTTGTCTAGGCTTTAGGATGACTGACCAATCTTTGGGGTTGGGGAAAATAGTCTCCTCAGCAAAATCAAAGGTACAACAATCTTCCCGCAACTACGTGAATTTTTTTCATTCAATCATCTACAGTTACATACAATTATATCAAATTTTCTGTCTAATCATTCTGACAAAGTAGCTTTACTGCAATACACTTCAATTGATTGCTAAAACAGAGGTCCTATGGGCAGGGGCGGAACTAGGAAGGAAGTTCAGTGAAGGCGAAACCAAAAAAATTTGAGAAAAAATATGGAAATCTAAAAAAATCTAGACAAAAAAAACTAAAAAAATCTAAATATTTGAAGAAAAATCCAGAAATATGAAAATTGAGTGGGGGCGGCGGCCCCCACAGGGCCTCATGTAGGNATTTGAAGAAAAATCCAGAAATATGAAAATTGAGTGGGGGCGGCGGCCCCCACAGGGCCTCATGTAGGTCCGCCACTGCCTATGGGTGGCCACATCTCGTGCCCTAGGCGTTGCTAAGAGCATGCTATTCAGAACGCTGGAAAACACTAATTGATTTTAACGGATTGAGATGGTGACGATTAACGGATTGAAATATGGTGGTTGTAAAACTGAACTAGTGTTTGTACACAGGAGAGCGCAACACCGACAATGTTAAAGAAAGGCAAAATATTCATTTATGAAAAGTTTTTTTTTTTTTGAAATATCTAATTATTGTGGCATTATTTTGTGGGTTTTTAAGTACTTTTTTGACAAATCGACTTTTACGTTAATCTTACCCAAAATGATTATTACAATTAGTATCATAGTGGACCTCGTTGTGGGGACGACGCGACTTGAGAGATACTTC
The DNA here is from genome assembly GCA_903798355.1 of Fraxinus baroniana. Lineage (NCBI taxonomy): Eukaryota > Viridiplantae > Streptophyta > Magnoliopsida > Lamiales > Oleaceae > Fraxinus > Fraxinus baroniana. The sequence continues at coordinate 5,468 of CAIGRO010218327.1, read as the reverse complement.
AAGTAAAAATATTAGTCCTGCTTTGGACATTCTTCCTTTATAAGTCAATTTTAATGATGGAACTCTATTTAAAATGATTGTTACAAATACAAATTTCAAAGGATAAGATTTTAACAACTGAATTTTGTAAGTTCTATAAATGTACAATATGTTATTACTGACTTAAAAGGTATCTGGTACACAAGATAGGTGACCGTGTAGAAATGCAAGGGATCTAGAGGCAAAGAGGGTGAATATTGATTTTTTAAGTGTATCGGTTTCCAAAACCAAAGAAGATGAATTGAATATGAAGGCTTTTCTTATATAGTCCAATGATTAGCGTTCGGCGCCCATAGTTAAGTTAATCGTCAAACGCCTAGTTCCTTATTTTGCAAACATCGTCAAAAGTAGCTAATTCGTACCTTCTCGTCTCCCATGTGTACAATGGAGTGTCCTATGCTACCACCTAAGGGTTGATATCACAAGTGCTTGTCGAGGCTTTAAGATGACTGACCAATCTTTGGGGTTGGGGAAAATAGTCTCCTCGGCTACACTCGCAAATATGTTACAATACTGAATACCCCTCGTCTTAGAAATCTGGCGAGGAGATTCTATGGAGCCCTTATCCTCGGCTTAGCTTTTGGCAATTATCTTGTCATGGCTTTGTTTCAAGATAGATTAGAGCCCAAGTGACTTCGTGTTTCTTTTTAACGACTAAAAGCATCCACACCTAACATCAGTGTAATGATCAAGTTGTAAGGTGTTTGATAACTCTTATTAGTGTTGCCATTGTAACTCAAAATGACAGATTTGGTATTTGCAGGACAAAGGTCATTCAGAAGTCATCAAAGAAAATAATGGGAGGCAAATTGCAGTTGGTCCCTAACAGATTAGGTTAGTCACTCTTTTAACATTCACAGATGCACCAAGATGAGGTCGAATGCAGTAGGATCAAGGCTGCAGTTACCCATGTATGGCAATTAGTCTCTGTTCCGAGCGCATTGGAGAGAACACCAGTCTCCTAAGAAGGTTGTAGAATTCCTTTCGAGTAAACCAGAAGGGATAGTACGTAGCGTCATCCAACAACCATGAAAAAATGACATTCAAATGCTATGCATTTAAGAACACGCCGTGCAACCAGTTTCATTTCTTGTTCTAGAGACAGATACGGCAAAGATACAGCAACTACCAAGAAATGAAAACAAGGATATTTTCTCCAAAATCCATCACTTTTGCAGGAATTCAAAACACAATGCAAGTAAAACCTTCATCTACCAATCTCATCTTTCTCTAATCAATGAGCAAAACACAGCATGAGATAATACTATAAACATATTTTATATATGAACAATAGAACATTTTATTATGTCATCAAACCATAACGACAAAGCAAACTTATATATTCTTAGAAAAGAAGAAAATGAACTCACAGCTAATGACATTAACATATGCCTCTAAACTATTAACTTGTGGCCTCCAGTCATAAGTTCATCGCTAAATGAAATTTTGGTTATTAGTTCCTCCCAGGTTACAAGGGGGTGAAAAATTTCTCCTTCCCAGCAGCATTCGCCCACGATCCTCGAATAAAGGCCCAATGTCATAGGGCCCACCTCTAATTCGTGGTATCCAGGGAAGCATATATGGAAAACGAGGCCTCGGCCTTTCTAATCTACGACTAGCGCCAAACTTCCTGTTTTTCCAAGTCCTCACGAATGCTTTTTTCCAACCCCCACGTGCTTCTACTCCCTCGGCTCCAATCTGCTCAGCATATTTCAATTTCCACAAGTCATTATTCGATGCCAAATACTGCAGTCCCTCTACTCCAAACTGCTCAGTAAATTTCAGTTTCCACAAGTCATCACTTGATGCCAAATACTGCAATTCCGAGCACACACAATTCACTTTAGCTACGTCAACACCAGGTAGTAACTCCAAGATTTTCAACTTAAGATCAGTTGGCAGCCGCATAAAGCATGGTGGCAGTTCAAACCCAGTCTTTTCACATAAATCAATCAACAATGGCAATGCAAGATTATCCTTCACAGACCTCCAAAAGGTAAATACCTCTTTCTCAGGTGATGTACCCATAAAACCGCCATCACTTCCACTGATATTCTCATTTAAACCGCAATTGGCCCACACAACATTCAAAAAGGGCACTAATTTCTCTTCATTCAGTCGCACCCAATGTGTGCCAGATTGCCTTGCCCCATTAGCTAATGAGCCATAAACATTGATGAATTTCCCCAAACTCTGAAATTTAAGCACAACGCAATCAATTGGATTACCACCAGCATGACTGACTATTTCCGGGAGCGTGTAAAACAATGATAGCCTGAAAGAAGTCGAAGGCCATTCAGCCTGGAATTGAAATCCATTAATTTGCTCGTTCAGATTCAGATCAAACCGGATAAAACCAGACTCCAACAGAACTGCGTGAATAGCAATAATTATCAATTTGTGATCACGACCACTGTCATCCCCCAATTCTTCTGTAAACACTTTCCTTAAAAACCCTGGCACAGAAAAAGAGTTCTCAACAACCTCCACAACAAACCCATCATTGCTATCACCACCACCATCAACCTCCATGCAATCCACTGTTTCCCCCATCTGCGCACTCGAATCTTGGGCTTTCCGTTTTCCGGCACCCGAATTCATACCCTCAGAATTCTCGTCTTCAACTAGGGCATTTTGAGAACTTCCAGTATCCTCAGTGATCAAATCCGAGTCCTCACGCGAGGCATTCTGGGAATTTGAACTCCCGACGGGCTCAGGCTGAGGATTATGAGCAGGTTGTGGCGATCGTGACCGTAAATTAGTGGTAATTCGGGGAACTTGAGTGTTCTGCACATAATTAGCTTCGACGGTTAAATAAATAAGGTCCCCAGCTGTGATGCCGAGGGATTGGAGGGAGCCTTCACCGTCAGGGGACGTGGGCTGGAGCTCGTCAATTCGATTAAGAGAAAGACGAATGGACGCAGGCGGGGGAGAATTGGCTAGGGTTTGGGATATGATTTGTTTGAGTTGAAGGACATTACATGGATTTGGGACCTCAATTTTGAAGGTTTCTTTGGATTCGATGGATCTCAATCTCAGTTTCATGGCGTCGATGGGGAAGGAGCAAGAAAATGGAACTAGGGTATGGAGTTTCGGACGGTCGATTGATTATGGATAAAGTTTTGTTCTATAGGCGGTGGGGGCATGCGATAAGCTTGAATCAAGTAACATTCCCTCCGTCAAAAGAACGTTAGGATTTTTATTTTTTTTCGTCCATCCTATATTATAGGTCAATTTCGTTATAAGAGTATAATAGATGTTTTAATTTTTTAATATATCGTTATTTGATGTGCTTTGATATCAATAAATATAAATTATTCATATTTTAATATTTATTTAATATAGATGTATATTAGAAAAAATGTAAGGAAAATTTAGAGCTTGTTTGACCCCCATTTTAATTTAAGAATGCATTTCAGAATAATAAATTGATGGAAAATGTGTGGTTAAAAAAAATTGAATTTGCGTGTAATATTTTTTTTTTTTAAGAATGTTTAATCAAAAAAGAGAGAAAATTATATTTTTTAAAATAATGTGTATCAAACGAAGGTTTATATTATCAACTATATTAATTATATTTTCTTAATTTGTATGAAAAGGGAAACAAACCACTTATCTTTGTGAGACGAATGGAGTAATAAATTTTAAAGTGGCTTAGAACATTTTGATTTCACTTCATTTCCATTTTGACCGAGGGTCCGACCCTTCAACCTTTTTAAAATTGGAAATCTAGATATTTACATTGTGGAAAACTACCAATATATATGTGAAATTTATGCGTTGCTTTCAATTGAATTTAAGATAAACGTTAAATTGTTTGATGATTTTGATATCTAACTTTGAGTCACGTTTAATATTCATGTTGATGATTTGGGTTTCGTAGATTCACTGATTTGATTGAGACTTAAAAACACTTTATTTTTTAAAGTTCTTACTTATAACTATTGGGAGGTTACCCCTAATTTCTCCTTTATTTTTGGGAAATGTTACTTGTACACTCTTTTTGACATAATAGTTGACATTGTGTGTATTTGCAAGTATTGATTGAATAAAAAAATTGTCAAAAAAATTTAAATTTTTCAATGGTATATTATCACGTGGCACAATGTAAAAAGTGACAGAGAAAATAATGAACATGTAGCATGATTGTTTATTTTTATACTAAAGTCGAGCAAATTCTTTTTTTTTTAATACATAGCTTGGGTTGGGCAAAAAAATCGCCTAACTAACTTTTTCTACCTAAGGTTAATTTGAGTAGGCTTTTAGAAGTTAGATGGCTAGGTTTTTTTTCATATATATTAGACAGTTAGATCGGGTCGATCAACGGGTTGAACAGTCAACTCGAAACCGATGCATTGATAATTATTTATTTATTTAATGTCTTAAACCTAATCTCAAACCCTCTACCAATTTCCCCTCAAAAGAAAAATAAGAAAAGAACTAAAGAAGAAAAGAAACTCCTAGTCGTCGCCTCTCACTAATACCATCCAATGTTTGCATTTCCTCGCTGCCGTCATCTACGGCCTAATCCATAGTCGTCACCCACCTAAAAGAAATGGAAATGCATTAACTAACGAGGAAACCCTAGTCATAGCCCCTCACCACCGCCTTCTACATCTTCTCGCCACCAACCCACCACTGTTTGCGCCATCTCCGTTGGTTGCTATCCTCAAAAATGGATTTATGTAACTTTTACAAATTTTAATTTAAACCTTCCCAAACAGGCGCTAAAATTGAGTCCCTTCTTTCTTTCTGTTTGTTCCCCAATTTGGTTCCCAAAATAATTTATTTGAGTGCAGCCTATGTACAAAATCCTGGACTCATTAACAAACTATGTACAAAATCCTGGACTCGTTAACAAATTTTGGTGAATGACAGTTGAAAATCTTAAGCACACACACAAAAAAGTAAATTTACTCAAATTTGGGCTTTAAGCCCAAACACAATCCAAAAAGTTTTTTACTCCAATTTTGGGTCCAAGCTCAAACTAAACTAACTCGATTTGGATTGGTTCAATTTCAACAACATGGTAGGTTTGGTCAGTTTGAAGTGAAATTCACCCAAATCTCAAGTTGGTTCGGTGGTCGAGTTGGGCCCGAACCTGACCCAATCCGACATGTACCCACCAATACATAGAGGTTTCAATTCGGGTGGTCCGGGTCAGGTCGATCCGCCAACCTATAAGCCCGGTAACGGTCCACGTGAAAAAAGTCTGCCCGCTACGAGTTTCGGGCCCACACGCTGACCCATTCGGGTTGAGCCCATTCAGATCACGAGTCGTGGATTGTTCCGATTTGGCCCGTATGATTGTATAAATAAAATTATAAAAATATAGAATTTTTCATATTTATAGCAAAAAATATTTTTTTTGTTAAATGTAAACTAAGAATTGAACAAAATGATAAATTCATATTTATACCAAGAAATGT
>CAIGRO010218294.1:0-13383 GCA_903798355.1 Fraxinus baroniana | reverse complement strand
TTGTCAAAACATTAAAAGAAAGAGTTCAAGTGAAAGGAATCAAACACTTTTCGTCTAACATGGAGAGCGAAGACTCAACCATTTGAGCCACATTGTTTATCTTATGACATTCATGCTAAAAAAACTTTATTTATTGGTTAAAAATTGACACATTTTTTATTCATTTATTACTTATCAAAACATAAAAAAATGGAATGACAGTAAAGGACTTGAACCCCAGTCCTCCAAAAAGTAAGCACCCAACCGTTTGAACTACATTGCTTATCTAATAGCACTTGTGCTAATATTTATATATATTTAATATAAAATCTTCCTTTAATCTTTTTCCTCGATGGGTGCAGCACGGGCGGCCGCCCCGGCTCATCGGGTGCTGGATCCGCCCCTGGTTACTGTGAGACTTTTTTTGTTTTTTGTTTTTTTTTTTTTTGTAATTGGACGGTATTCATCTCTTTTTACACATTAAAATTTTTATTATCATTCTTCTACTCATTTTCAACCACACATTCTTTAATAAAATATTATTTTTCATCACATCAATAGTTTTTTCTTCTTTTTCAACCACACATTCTCCATCAATCTACTATTCTAGAATACAATCTTCCAAAATAATGTGGCTCAAACACGCCCTTAAAATTTACTTGTTATATGTATAAGAATGACATTAAGTTTAACATTATTTGATATGATAGAATCATGGTCATTGATTTTAAACGCACTCTTTTGGATTACTAGCTAGCTTTCCTACACAGAGAGAAGTCATCCACAATGTACAAAAGCAATGTACAAGTAGATTAATTATAAAATTATAGATTAGGCTTGTTGTCTAATTTCCACCCTTGACTATGCCATCTTCCTTCTCCCCCCCCTTTATTATCATATTTAGCTCTTGATTAGTTTTGTTAAAAATTAAATTTTTAATAGAATTTGATAAGTATTGATAAAACATGTTGTTGATAGTTGTGGATCATATAAAATATGTGATTTAAATTAATTCTTGACTGTGAATTAAATTTTTATCAATTTTTTTTAATTAAATCAAACACGCACTTAATTTCGTCCAATCAAACATATCAAAAATGTCCTTAATGTTCTTGGTCAAGATATCAATCAAAGGTACTAAAAATATATTTGAAGTCAAGATTACATCTTCATCGTGGACTTTGATTATATGAAAACTTGACTTATCTATGTCGATTTGACCGTTCACCAATATATGAACTGTTAGTTGGCTTTCATTTAAGATTCAAGGAGACATCAAATCATAATTGATGAACAACTTCCAAATACACCATTAGAGAATCCTTCCAAACGTTGGACTAATTACTAATTAGAGCATAGAACGGCATCGTTTTATACTAATGAACAAAAGCCGTGAAATTTTTTCTCATTCTCTGCATTGATGACGAGATTACTTAGAATTGTGGACGTTTCAAATACTACACACACACACACTAATTCCACACATCTTTTATATTATACATATAAAATTCATTTATCAATTTAATAAATTAAATGCTAAATTTTTATAAATAGAAGACAACAAGACTGCACTAAAAATTCTAAGTCATCTAATTTAATATTCAAGTTCACATTTATAAAAACGCTTACTGATTTAATGCATGCAATTGACTCGAGATAAAGTATGTCTCAACAATTTAATTTAATTTTTTTTTGTTGATTTTCTTCAAATAAAAGTAATAAACAAAAAAATTTAAACAAGAATCACTCGAAAAGGCTCATGGGTTTAAAATCGAGTCTAACATGATTTGCTCTCTCTAAATCGAACAACTTATTAATGGTGTGTTTGAGCCACATTATTTTGGAAGAATATATTATGGAATAGTAGATTGATAGAGAATGTGTGACTGAAAAAGAAAGAAAAGTTATTGATGTGATGAAAAATATTATTTTATTGAAAAATGTGTGATTAAAAATAAGTAAAAGAATGAAAATAAAAATTTTAATACGTAACAGACAAGGGCTAAACAATTTGTTACGAAACGTATTATACTTGCATCAAGTCAATTATGGATCGGACAACTTTAAAGTGGCCTAACTTTTTATCACCTCTAGATAAAATTGTAATTTTCAAATTTATTTAATTTCTCATATTTTTTTGTTACACTTGACTTGTTCAAAGTAATCCACCGTATAATACAAATAGTTTACCAGGATTTCTTCCAGGTGGGACCACCATGGAAAATATTCAATCTAGCATTAATGGATCGTTTAGAGTGTGTTTGCCTGCTTATAAGTAAATCAAATATTATTGTTAAGTAAAATACACTTGTAGCAGAAATAATTAAAATTAGAAGATGTTTGGTTGCTTTTAAAAGAGATTTTCTAAGGGCTTTTCTCAATATAGCACGTAGAGACATTTTGCTAAGGAAAACAATTAAGAAAGCTATTTTTAAGTACGACCAATGATGTTGCTAGACAAACCACGAATGAGGAATATAAACATCTCTCTCGATTGCAATTATGTTGAAAAATAATTTTTTAAAAAAAGTTATTTTTAATTACTACTAAACATTCTGCCAGCCAAACAAGTCTATAGATGTAAGGAACAAAAACATCTCCCGATAGCATGTAGAGGCATTATCAATATCAATGATTAGAATTTCATCTTAAAAGTCAACCTTATTAAGAAGTAATTTAATTAGTCATATATTGAACTATATTTGGTAATCAATTGATGTGATATTAATGGGTTTTGATACAATATTACGGCTTAGAGTTTTATATTAAAGGTCACCTTTATTAAGAGAATTAATTCAAACTCTTATATGTTGATTTATATTTTAATAATTATCGATGTGGGATTTTTTCAAAAAAAAAATGAAAAAGGAAATCGCTTCAGGACAGCCAAACAAGCCTTCGGTGCGAGGAACAGGAGCATCTTGACCAGAATCTTGGTATATAAATTTCTTTAGCTCCATGTTCTTAAACCGCCACTCTCATCACTTTCAAGATCCAAAAACTCTCATCACTTTCAAGAACCAAAAAAAAAAAATGAAAATCAAATCTTTTTATGAATTCCTTCTGTTTTTCCTCTTCTTTTTCTTGTTCTGCAACCAGTATTTACGCCCCATACAAGCTCAGTCAAGCATCATAGGCTATCCCTGCACCAGACAGTCCTTTAACTCCTGCAGAACTTATGCCTTCTACAGAACCATGGCTCCAGATTTTCTTGATTTGGCCTCCATAGGTGATCTCTTCTCAGTAAGCCGCCTCCAGATTTCAGAACCCAGTAATATTTCTTCCCCAAATGCCACTCTGATTCCTGATCAATCCCTTTTTGTTCCCATAGATTGTTCTTGTAATACTGTGAATTCTAGCATTACAATTTCTTATGCAGGATTAAACTACACCATAAAAAGTGGTAACACCTTCTATGGTCTGTCAACGCACAATTTCCAAAATCTTACAACTTATCAATCTGTTGAAGTTGTAAATCCAACCCTAATCCCTACAAACCTTTCTATTGGTGTTAATGTAGTTTTTCCAATATTTTGTAAGTGCCCCAACTCAACCCAGTTGGAAAACGGTGTGAGTTTTCTCATCAGTTATGTTTTTCAGCCAACTGATAACTTGAGTGCAATTGCATCAAGGTTTGGATCCACAACACAGTCTATAATTGATGTAAATGGGAATAGTATTAGGCCAAATGACACAGTTTTTGTTCCGGTATCTCGGCTTCCTAATATTACACAGCCTATCGTTCCTCCTCTTGTTACTGGGAGTGGGAGGAAAACTGAAAGAAAAGGTGCCATCATAGGATTGGGAATTGGGTTGGGAATTTGTGGGCTGCTGCTGATTTTGGTTTGTGGATTGTGGTTTTATAGAGAGGGTTTGATGAAGAAAAGGGAAGGAAAATATAGAGATGAAGAGAAACATAAATTTGATAAAAGAGGGAAGGGATTCATGAAGGGTGAAGAGGTGAATTTGATGGCTGATGTTTCAGGTTGCTTAGATAAGTATAAAGTATATGGAATAGATGAATTAAGGGCAGCAACAGACGAATTCGACGAAAGATGTATTATTCAAGGATCAGTTTACAAAGGCAGTATTGATGGAGAACTGTATGCAATCAAGAAAATGAAATGGAATGCCTATGAGGAACTCAAGATTTTACAGAAGGTAAATTTTACATATATCCCACAGTTCTCATTCATTTCAATTTCTCAAATTTTACATCTTTTGCGGAGAATGGTTTCATGTAGTCACCCCAATTTTTTGAGAACAATACTTAGTTTGTTGTCATTATTTACTGTTTCTGAAAAGAGTCCTTAATGTGAAGATTTTTACTTGTTCTAGTTTAGCAATTACCTAATGGTTTGGCAATTGACTTTTTGGTATTAAGATCTAGAAAATTATCAAAAATAATTAGTATTACTGGTGAAGATGGGAAGAGGTTTAAGTGGACAATAGGGTGGTCATTTTCAAGCTGTTTTGTAGGAAGATATTATATAGTAATACATTTACTAACAAACAAACTAATGGTCAGGTTAGGTGACATTTCTTAATCTGCAGAATCATGGTATTTAAGAATACAATTTGGTTTATAAAATAAGAAATGATGCAAAAAGGGCTGTGATCCTCATATTTTTCTTTGAATTTGATTTAGGTAGAAAACAGCCGCCTTCTTAGCTCAGTTTATTTTGACCATATTTTTTTTCTCTGTGGTGGGGGAGGTTGGGAGATTCTACCAGCAGACGAGTACACAGAAGATGATTGGCAGTTCACATGTCATGATTAGTAAATTTTATATATAATCAAATTGTCAGTTTTACTGATTTAAACCTAGCCGGTGTACTTTAAGTCTCTAATTTAACTGGTTATTTTCTTCATCAAATTGACTGATGAACCCGCGAATTAACAATCCACTGCCTTGATCCAAGAGTAAATTTTAATGACTTGGCTATTTTGTAGGTGAACCATGGGAACTTGGTCAGGCTAGAGGGATTCTGCATAGACCCTGAAGAAGCGAATTGCTACCTCGTCTACGAATATGTCGAAAATGGTTCACTTCACTCGTGGCTTCATGAAAACAAGAACGAGAAGTTGAGCTGGAAAACAAGATTAAGAATTGCCGTTGATGTGGCAAATGGTCTCCAATACATCCATGAACACACGAGACCGAAAGTTGTGCACAAAGACGTCAAAAGCAGCAACATTCTATTGGACTCAAACATGAGGGCCAAAATTGCCAATTTTGGGCTTGCAAAATCAGGCTGCAATGCCATAACAATGCACATAGTAGGAACACAAGGTTACATTGCTCCAGAGTACCTTTCTGATGGAGTGGTTTCAACTAAAATGGATGTTTTCTCTTTTGGTGTGGTGTTACTTGAGCTTGTCTCCAGTAGAGAAGCCACTGATGAAGAAGGGAACGTTCTATGGACTAGTGTGAATGGAATTTTGGATGGAAAGGAGGAACGAAGGATGAAGAGGCTGAGAGAATGGATGGACAGTAATCTTTTAAACGAGGCATGCTCAATGGATAGTGTTATGAGTGTAATGGCCGTTGCCGTTGCTTGTTTGCACAAGGATCCTTCGAAGAGGCCTAGTATGGTGGAAATTGTCTATGCATTGTCTAAGAGTGATGATTTGTTCTTTGATGTCTCCGAGGATGGACTTTCTCCTGGACAAGTGCTTGCAAGGTAGATTGAGATGGTAGTAGTTAAAGTCTGGCTCATGTAGTAATAATTTGTATTGCGATAATATGTAAATTTATGTCTCGAGTTATTGTGAAGTTTAAGGGTCACGAGTGTGTATCTTTTGAAGTTCTCTTTTTGTCGTGCTGCACTTTTTTCACTACCCTATGTAGTATGTACGATATGAAAATACGAAAGAATAATGTTTGATTTATAATTGTGCACAGTTCTTCATCTGATATATAGGTAGATTACATGTAGGCTTATACACACTAGAAGTGAGTGGTCTGGACTAATGTATAGGCCTAATTCGAATGGGCCAATCGGGTTTTTGAAGATTACATATGTTCTTATAAACTTTCCATTAATGTTTCTTGAAGCCTTTTAATGTCGAGGTCTGTGAATAACTGTCGAATTAACGCCAAGAGGTCGAATTCAACATGTTGAAATTTGACACGGCAAGTTTTGGGAAGATTTCAAAAATCAATTCTTTACTTTTCTTTAGGAAAAATTGCGGCACCGGTCCCTAACTTTTTACTTTTTAACAAACTTTAACCAACTAGGATCCAAATAGATGTAATCCATCAATTTGACCGTCGTTGATAAGAGAAGTTGATTTGACCAAATTTAAATGGTAACTTTACCATTTTAATATAAAGTAAATAAAAAAAAATAAAAAATAAAAGGGTTCTTTCTATGTCTATCTATTTCTTCCCCCCCACACCCACACCCACACCCACACCCATTCCCAATCCTAAAAAACACCAGCACCACTGGCACCCAACGTCGACACCATTGCTAAATTTCTTGGACGATGGGTTTTCTACAAATATTTTCCTCCGCACCACCCAAGTGAATGGAGCTCAACAACTATACAAGTGCCAATGTTGTGTGGAGTGTCGATCCCGACATCCCCTTCAACTTTGGCTCTCAATCAAGAACTATATGTGATGTGAAACCACATAGCAATTAAAGTTATGAAACACACAAGATTGATTCAACCCAAGAAAGCTAAGAATCAACATTTGAAAAGTCGATCGAATAAATTATTTAATCAAAGAACCAATACAATCGCCGACAATATGTTGACCATGTGATCACAAGACTTGTAAACTTTACTTAATTTAATGAACGCCACAAGAACCTAATTCTTGATAAGTTCAAAATTAGTTCGATGAAGAACAAGAAGAAATCAATATGCCTTTCAATTAATCTCTCATTAAATTATATGTCTTTACAATGAATGGAATGAGTCTTATTTATAAGGAACAAAACCAACTTAAAAACGGAATGTCTTAAAAAATATAAAAATATATATATAACATACAAGATTTTTAAATAGAATAGAAGATTACGTGAAATTTGTAAATCTCGCGTCCAGAATTGTACTATACGGTCGCATAGGCCAACTGTTAGCTTTTAATTTTGGTTCGGTATAGAGGCATGATCGCATGCCTAGGGTAACTATGTGGTCGCATAGTTATTTTTTCCAGCTTTTCTCATCCGCTGCTTGGACCAAGTTGATCCATCTTGTTTCTTCTTCCAAACTCAACATGAACACGCTCATTTGCTTCTTGTGATCGATATTCCGTCCACCGTAGTTTGGGCAAGCCATCTCATAGCTTCCTTGACCTTCTTTGCCCGTGACCTCATCATTAGTCTTTCTTCCACGATCAACGGATCCTTGTTCGAACTTGCCCTTGTATCATGGATCACATCATCCACTCCCTTTTCGAAAGAAATGGACGTCGAATCTGTACATGCATCAGAGAGAGAGAGAGAGAGATATCAGAAACAATATTGGTTTCAATTCTTGCAATGACGTGGAGTGGTTCATCTCCTCTGTGATGTAATCTTGACCTTTTTTCAATCGAACAAGTCATTTTTGTGTAAGCACCCAAACCTAATCACCTGATTCGAATACTTTACGTATCTTTATTTTACTACCTTGAAATGCATATAATTCAATCACATGCTTTCCATCTAAATTACCGCTTACAATAAAGGAATTAAACCGAACAAAGTTAATAGATTTAAACCATAAACCATATCAAATCGTGTAGTACAAGTAGTAAATGATACTAAATTGGTTCCCAATATATTCCATAAGTTCGAATCAAAATAGTTAAGGACTTCAAGATTGAAATATTTATTCTCATGCCTCAAATCACCAATAATGTACCCAAATGTCTATTATGCCTAATTAATTTCTTGCAACATATCAGAATATCATTAACTAGTAATTGATTGCCTATGAATGAATATTACAAATGACTTATTACTTGCATAGAAATATTAGATGCATTAACATGTGTAAAAGTGCATGCTCCATGTGAAAAAAAATATTACTACGTGCTAGACCATCATCAAACCTATGTATGGGGTATTGATTATTTAGCATGCCACGGTTGAATGCTTCTCCTTCAATGCTCATCAAATTCTCCACTTGCATCGAATCAATTGGATACTCAATGGGTGATATCCCACTAAATAAGTCTTCATGGAACAAGTCTTTGAATTCCTGCAATAAAGAAATATTCAAACTGTGGATGAATTTGTTAGTTCTCACTAAAGCTCTCTCTATCTCAATTTTTTTTAAATGGAAACTTACTTTTGATTTTTCTCTCCCCTCATTAGACTCTCTTTCTTTTCTCTCTTATGGCTATGCTCTTTTTTCTCACAATTAGCCACCTCGCTATCTTCTCTTCTAATCTCCTTTCGTCTTTCTTTATTTTTCTTTTCTTCCTCATCTCTCAATCTCAAATGGTCCTCATAGACCCGTCGTGGTGTTAATGGTACAAGAGTAATAGCTCTCTCATCTTTTACAAAGTTTTACCTATTATTGAATCCATCACGTTTAACCTTCCTATCATACTTCCATGATCTTCCCAACAAAATGTGCTCAGCATGCATAGGAACCATATCACACATTACTTCATCACTATGCCTCCCAATTGAGAAATTCGCCCAAAGTTACATACATACCCTAACCTCTCCACATTCATCTAATCACTGCAATTTATAAGGCCCATGATGTTTTATCGTAGTCAATCCTAATTTTTTCCTTCATGTGGCTCCATTCTTTTTTTCTCTCCATCAGCCACATCACAACTTTCTCTCTTATGTTCCCTTTCTTTCACTCTCCTCTCCTCCTCACTTTTTAACTTATTTTAATCTTCAAACACTTGTTGTGGTGTCAATGGTGTAAGAGTAATTGATTTTCCATCCTTTTTAAAACTGTACCTATTTTTATACCCATCATGTATCGCATTCCTGTCATATTACATGGTCTTCCCAACAATATATGCCCAATATGCATAGGAACTACGTTACACATAACATCGTCTTGGCAACTCCCAATGGAAAGACTAATCAAGACCCTTTGATTCACCTTAATATCACCACTATCATTCAACCACTGAAATCTATATGGCTTGGGATGTTTCATCAATGCAAGTCCTAACTTCTCTACAAGTGTAGTGCTAGCTAAATTAGTACAACTACCCCCATCAATAATCAAACTATATACCTTATTTTTTACATGACATCTAGTATGAAAGATGTTCTTTCGTTGCTGCTCCACATCATCCAATTTAATTTGTGTATTGAGAGCATGCCACCCTAAGTAACTCACATCCTAATCTACTCCATCACCATCACTAGCATCATCTAATGCAGGCATATCATGACCATCACCATCACCATCACTCACCACTTCTTCATTATCTCGCAAAATCATTGCCCTTTTGTTTGGACAATGAGAAACAATGTGCCCCAATCCCAAAAACCTAAAGCATTTGATATCCCGATTCTTAGAAGGTCGGGAATCCGTTTTGGTTGTGATTTTGCTAACAAATTCCTCCTTTTCCCTTGGTGGTTTGTTCTTACTACTCGAAACAACCCCATGTATATCTAGTTGTCCCCTTCTTGTTCAATTGTCGGTCCACTTTCAAGCTACATGTAGCATGTCTTCCTATTCAACATAATGTTACAACTCTACCGCATTAGCTATCTTACTATTCAAATCATTCAAAAATCAGACCAAGTGGCCTCCCTATCATTCTCAACATTCTCTATAATCATAGCAATCTCCATCTGTTTGTGATAATCCTCCACACTCCGAGAACCTTGGTAGAGGGTTTGCAATTTTTTATGAAGCTCCCTATAATAATGATTAGGCACGATAGCCTTCAATTCTTCCCATGTATTATTAGGCCTCTCGCGGTTTCTCCTCCTAGATGTTACTACTTGATCCCACCAAATGATAGCATAATCAATAAATTCAAGTAACGCAATCTTTAACTTCTTTTCCTCCGAGTAGTTGTGGCGATCAAATATCAACTCTACTTTCTTTTTCCACTCCAAGAATGCTTCCAGATCACTCCTTCATTTGAATGACGGAATTGTCATTTTAATATTGCTCATACTTCTATCAACACCATCTCCAACAAGCTCTCTACCATTCCTTTCATGCCAAACTCCTATATCTCTCATTCTTCCCAATTCTATATCCACTAGTGCATTCTTGCAAGTGTTTCAAAGAATTAATTCAATTTCAATCAAAATTTAACCTTTGTGTAGTCCAACCAAAGAATTGAGTAAGGAAAGTGATCTAGAATGATTCAATAATGTAGGAATTTGAACTTTGAATGAAATGCAAAAAATAAATTCAAGAAAATATTTCTTGAATTAATTGGACACTTTTAAATTTGAAATTTGTTATTTTTACTCAAAAAAATGAATTGTATGCTGCTGGCAGATTTTTCGAATTTTTGATTTTTTTTTGCTCGAAAATTTAACTTAGATACCAGTAAAAGAAACAAATGCTAATTTGGATGCTAAATTAGTGCACAAACAAGTTTTGAAATTTTATGGATTGTAGTCTAAATATTGAAGAACGCGAACAATACGGAGAATGAAAAACAAAGACTTAAAACAAAAGAAAAAAAAATATAACCATGATTTTTGGAACTTTGCTCTGATACCAACTGATGCAAACCCATACAAAATTGAGTCAATTCAAAAAAAAGCCAAGAATCAACATTTGAAAGCCCAACCAAATAAATTATTGAATAAAAAAACCAATACAATCACCGACAATATATTAACCACGTAATCACATAACTTATGAATCTTACTTAATTTGATGAACGTCACATAAACTTAATTCTTGATAGGTACAAAATTAGTTTGATGAAGAACAAGAAGAAAGTAATTTGCCTTTCAATTAATCTCTCAATAAATTGTGTCTTTACAATGAATAGAATGAATCCTATTTATAAGGAGAAATTTGCCTTTCAATTAATCTCTCAATAAATAATGTGCCTTTACAATGAATGGAGTGAGTCCTATTTATAAGCAACTCATAAAACCTACTTAAAAACAGAATTAAGTCTTAAAAGATATAAAAAAAAGATATACCATACGAGTTTTAACCAAAATAGAAGATTACACAAAATCTGAAAAATTCGCGTCCAGAATTGCATTATACGGTCGTATAGGTTAATTGTTAGCTTTTAATTTTGGTTCGGTATACAGCCATGCGGTCGCATGCCTAGGGTCGCATGGTTACTTTTTCCAACTTTTCTCGTCCGCTACTTAGACCAAGTTGATCCATCTTGTTTCTTCTTTCAAGTCTAACATGAAACTTGTTCATTTGATTGTTGTGATTGATGTTTCGTTCACCGTAGTTTGAGCAAGTCATCTCATAGCTTTCTTAACCTTCTTTGCCCATGAACTTGTCATTGGTCCTTCCTCCACGATCAATGGATCCCTGTCCGGACTTGCCATCGTATCATGGATCATATTAGTCCAAAAAATATTGTTAATCTATATGTAGACAAGCTCCTCAGCTACGAATTTTTAGAGCTTCCCAACCTCAAATTTGCTAACAGTGGATCTTGTCGTCGATAAGGAAGAGGGGTTGAAAGGAAAAGCACTACGTCCACCGTGCTTCGAAAGGCAAAGCACACCACATCCACGTCCATGTCCTCGTTCATCATGCGACGAACGGCAAAGCACCACGTCCTTTTGTGATCTTGATTCTAAAAAAAAAAATCCAACTTAATTATAATATAGCCTTTTGGGTTCTTGATTCTGAAAGAAAAAAGGAGATTTATGTGCTTTGAAGTTTGATCTTGTATAGTTGTACAACCTTGTGCATTTATGGAGGAATACGTGGAAATTGCCCAAATAATTCCACTTGGGTTATGCTACGTATACTTAATAAGTTACATAATTTTTGACCAATTGACGACACTTGTCAATTCGGTCAAAAATTATGTCGCCCCTCCCCCAATAAGGGCCGTCACTTGTCAATTCGATAAAAAATTATGTAACATGCTAGGTACAAATAGATTTGTCATTTTCACTTTGGCCTTTGACCAGTAAATAGAATAAGAAAACGAAAAACATCAAATATTACTTTAGCATCCAAAAAATCGAAAATACCCTCAGTCTCTTCATTCCTCTTGAAACCAACCACTCTTGAGCAAGCGAAAAATGGCCGGCAATCGGCCCACTTTTTTATTAATAAACAGCTGGCCTACTTTTTATTAATAAATAGCTGTTGGGCCAACCTAACAGCTGGCCCAACAGCCGTTTATTAATAAAAGGGGTAATTAGGCCCACTACCCTTTAAAAATGACTAATTAGAAAACTACCCCTAAAATTAACTAAAACCCTTTTACCGTAAATAATACGCAATATACCCCCAAAACCTTAGCCTCAAATCAAAAGCCATACTTTGGCTAAAACTCCAGGTGATAAAAGTTCTGTAATGGATTTTCTCACAGGTGATGTCTGATCTTCTGCTCAAATAAAATCAATGGCTTGGATTTGTGCTTAGGCTTAGGTNTGATAAAAGTTCTGTAATGGATTTTCTCACAGGTGATGTCTGATCTTCTGCTCAAATAAAATCAATGGCTTGGATTTGTGCTTAGGCTTAGGTCTGCTGGTAGCAGTGGTGGAGATGGAGAAAGAGGAGGACGGTGGTTGCGTCGACGGCGTGGAGCAGCAGCAGGGACGGAATTTGGGGGGATGATGGTGGAGCAGGAGAGGATCGTCGTGATCTGAATTTCTTCTATTCAGTTGTCAAGGAGATGTGTATTCGAAGAGGGGGCTTTGGGCCCAATGTTGAGGAAAATTGAATGTAGCTCAATGCCCCTGAAGGAAAAGGCTGCCATTACAGTGGAGTTCATCAATGGGGATCCTGATAATGCGTGAGCAATTTCTGCCTATGGGGTGTTCCGATACTAAAAGAATTATGTAAATCTGGTTCCGTTACAGCTCAATCATACTCCGTTGGGGCTGTAAGAAATGTTTGCACAGTTGAAGATATTCGAATTGCATTGAAAAAGGATCCATTCTTGTTTTGATTCAATTACTTGTTTCTGAGATCCCCCCAGCTCAAGAGAAAAGCTGCTAATTGTGTTGTATATATGAATTGGATGTTATAGAGTCCTTGGTTAAAACCATATGAAGTAGAATTGGGAGCTGTTTATAGATAATTTGGTTTGTTTATTTTTGATTTGTTCACTTTTTCCCTTTGAAATCACGAAGTTTTGGACTTGTTCATTAAAACCGTGCTTTCAACTGTCTTAAGTACGACTTTAAAAAATTATGAAAGTGAAATGCAATTTGTAGTTATCCAACGATTCTTGTATGGGGTGCTTGCATATATATGTTTTCAATGAGTAAATCTTCTTGTAGGATCATAATAGTTTAT
>CAIGRO010218277.1:0-20809 GCA_903798355.1 Fraxinus baroniana | reverse complement strand
TTTCATCCTTGAAGCTTTCAACCTTTATGTTTCTTTGAGATACGTTCTTGTCAGAAAAACATCGAATCTAATATCTAATTACCAAATTGATATTTCCTACATATCTATCAGAGAGTGCCGAAGATCGAGGAAGGCGACTGGAGTTCCTGTCTATGAAGAACGGGTTGTCCTTCGTGATCCACAGGAGATAGACGATTCTACCAGGATAGTGAAGT
The DNA here is from genome assembly GCA_903798355.1 of Fraxinus baroniana. NCBI lineage: Eukaryota > Viridiplantae > Streptophyta > Magnoliopsida > Lamiales > Oleaceae > Fraxinus > Fraxinus baroniana. Next base: position 20,594 of record CAIGRO010218277.1, on the reverse strand, counting down.
TCCAGGAGAGCGTTGGTTATTGCAGCTGAAATTGATGTAGGGGAGTACAGAATTTAGGAGAGCTGTCAAATTGCAGTCAAGAGATCAGATAGTTCGTGTTGTCATCTAGCCCGGTAGACTATAAGTGTTGAATCGTTTATAGTGGANTTGCAGTCAAGAGATCAGATAGTTCGTGTTGTCATCTAGCCCGGTAGACTATAAGTGTTGAATCGTTTATAGTGGATTAATTGGCAAAGTGTCCGAAATTTTTCCCAGTTGGATTTTCTCTGTGAACAATTCTTGTGTTCCTTACTCATTTATGTTTTACTGTTTATTAAAATCTAACTGCGGTAATTAAACATAAGAAAATTGACTTGTTTGTTTTAATTATCTAGAAATAATTAACTTGTGACTTGTTGCATGTTAATTAATTTTAAAATTTCATATTAAATACCTATTCATCCTCCTCTAGGTATTGTTAGGGTCGAACTTGCATTTTCAATTGGTATCAAAGCCTCATTTCTATTCCTGACCCTTATTTGATTAGTATAGATGTGTCAGTCATTGTCTGTGCCTCCGTTTTTTGATGGAAGCAATTATGCTTATTGAAAAGTTCGAATGAGAGCTTTTCTTAAGGATTTGGATGAACGTTTTTGGAATTTTGTACAAACTGGATGGACTCCGCCTTCAACAACTGTTGATGGTGTAGTTATACCCACTGCTATTACCTTGTAAACCAAAACGAATTTGGATGAGTGTAGTTGGAACAACAAGGGTCTTCATGCCCTGTTCATAGATGTGTCTGCTGAGGAGTTTAGGCGTGTATTAATGTGTGAAACTGCTAAGAAAGTTTGGGATATTCTAGAAACTACACACAAGGGAACTAAAACTGTTAAGAACTCTAAACTGTAGATGTTGACCTCTAAGTTTGAAGAGATAAGGATGGCTAAGGATGAGACGTTTGATAGTTTTTATGCTACGCTGAATGACAATGTGAATTCAAGCTTTAACCTTGGTGAGTAGATCCCAGAGTTGAAAGTCATGAAAAAAACCCTTAGATCATTACCCGAGAGATTTAGGCCGAAGATGACTGCGATAGAGAAAAGTAAGGATTTGGATGATGTGAAAATTGAGGAACTCATAGGATTACTTCAAACATATGAACTCACCATCTCATAGCCTAAGAAGGTTAAATCCATTGCCATGAACACAGCTACAGAAGTTGAGAGTGAGTCTACTGACACTGAAACTCTTAGGGACGACGAAATTCCTTATTTCGTCAAAAAATTTCAAAAGGTGATGAGGAATAGGAAGAAGCCTCAGGAGCGTACCAGTGAGATTCCTAATCCACTCTTGAGAGGTAGGTGTGAGAAAAACACTTCTAAGACTCCCGTGAAGAAATCTCAATCTGTTCAATGTCATGAGTGTAAGGGTTTTGGTCACTATAGGAATGAATGTCCTAATCTGTATAGGAGCTCAAATAAAGAAAGACGTAAGGCTTTAGCTGTGACCATGAGTGATGATGAGTCGAATTCTGGTTCTCAGTATGAGACTTTCGGAGGAGAGGATGAACAAAAGTTCATGGCCTTTACCTCGATTGCTGCTATTGAATCCAAACGTGAGGTTTATATTGGGGATAAGGAGAATGAGAGTGAGCAGTCTGCTGAAGTGTCTGATGATGAGATAGATATTCACGAGTCCTATTGTGAACTGTTTGAGGAGAGTCTCAAAATCAAGAAGGTCAACAAAGCCATTCTTAAAAAGGTGAACAAGCTTAAACTTGAACGTGAAAAACTATTAAGTGACCTTCAAGACTCAACTACGAGAGTGAATGAGTCGAAGCTCGTTAATGAAAACTTGGAGAACAAAGTTAAATTGTTAACGTCAGATCTTGATAAATCCAATGCTCAACTCCAATCATTCACGAGTTGTTCGTAGAAGCTGGACAATCTGCTTGGGATGAACAAGCTTGCTGGTGATAGACGAGGTCTAGGTTATGTTAAGAAAAATTCCAATTTTATCAATACTTCTAAGACTTCTTTCGTTCCTGCTAATTTCCTGATCCCAAAGTTGAGCGTATCGTCGGACATAGGACACCTAGGTCTCGTAAGAACACCGCACCTCAAGGTTGATTTCATCGTTCATATGTTTCTGAGTCGAGTTTTGTGCCCACTTGCCATCGCTGTGGCATCTTGGGTCACATTAGGTCGAGGTGTCCTTTGCATGTATACAGGGAAAAAAATCAGGATATTCCTAGTTAGGTCAATTATCTTTCCAATCAAGTTCTTCAACTGACTGAGATGATTTCTCAATTGACTAGGGCCACCTCTACTTCCAGGAAAACATGGGTCAAGAAAGTTGATCTTAATCGTATGGCAGTCGTTGGTACTTATGCACCACACTGATCCTATTCATGGGTATCTGCATACATTATCCTTTACACTGATGCTTTTTGCATTCATCTTACACTTTGCATTTGTGTATTTGGTGTTTCGCTTTTTATTGCTTTTTGTTTTTTATTTATCCTGTGTGCTTGACATTCCTTTGGTTTGTGTGAGTTTTTCATTCGATATACAAAAATTCAAAAACATTGAAAAATGTTAAAAAAAAATGTGTGAAAAATGCAAAATTATTTTCATTTTAGCAAACGACACATTGTTTTGATTTTAAACTGACTATGTAAATCCAAGTAAGCTATTATCTGTTCTACAATATTATTTTCATTGCTTCGTTTGGTTTAATGTGGAGTATTGAGTATATGTGTCGTCATGTAACCATTTGCACTACATACACTATGATCTTGAAAATGAGTCTGAGCCGCGTGTATGAGATTTGGGATGGCAGTCACGTGTTAGTAAGGTGACCTCGAACATGAATTGATCTAAATTTAGATGATCTTAGCTTGTGATAGTCTCCATGTATTGTTGCATGGAATGTTGAAAATAAATAAATAAATAAATATAGATAAGTGCTTAATTGTTCATCTTATACTCTGTTTAAAGCCTATTTGACTCGAGTAATTAAGCCCGAGGGGTTTCTCATAACTTGGTGCCTATGGTCATGTGACTTGGGTTAATCGGCCTAAAACTCGTTACATGGGTCAATTTAGTCTCTTAAGGGACAGGGTCAGCACATAAGATGTTATTTACAAGAAAAGCAATGAAAAATATTTTATGTTCATGTTCAGGGAAGAAAAGAAAATTTATCGTTTAATTGAGCTCATTTTTAGGTCCTAAAATTTATTCGGGTTTGACTTTCACTTGTAGGGATCATACTTATTTAACAAGTGATATTTCACATGTTCATTCTCACAAAATTAAGGTTTGCAGTTGTTTTCACGAGAAAATAGTGGCACATTACACACATGAGTCATTTATACACGTTACTCCATCTTGAACTTAACTGTGTACGTGGGAAAGTCTGTTTGATAATGCTCGACTTGTGATTGCTTGCATGATTTTGATCATCGAAGTGTTGAGTGCTTAATTTCCCCAAATTTCGTACTATTAAAAAAAATGCTATTTTTCTCATTTTTTGAATTTTTAGTATTATTTTTGTCAATTGCATGTTCACTAGCTTCTTGCTAGCTCTGGCTCGAGCGGCAGCAGCAGAAGCTGCCTTGCTCGCTCGTCGCTGGACTGCCGCTTGAGCGATAGCCCGCTATTTTGAACTAAAACAGTTAATTCTAGGGTTTTTCTCGCATTTTTACCTTCTTTTTACTTGATTTCTTGCTCAAATTGTTGAACCCACTCAAAATCAGTGATTTACGCACTATATTTATGCATTAAATCATTCATTTCACTTGCTATTTCATCCAATCATCAAGATTTAAAGGTAATTTCGACACTCTTGAGTTCTTCACTATTTATGCCATTTTGGTTGGATTCTTCATTATTTGGGCATTCTTGAGTGTTTGTTTGACATTACTCTACAAGTCTAGGACCATATTTTAGTTTAACATCAATTGTTGCACGCATTGGCACCTTTCATGTTGTGTTTGAGACAATTTGATGTGATTTTGATCACTCTCTTCAAATTCACATTGCATTAATGATTATTGTGTGTTTAGACTATTTAATGATGAATGTGTGTTGGTAAAGTGGTGTTGGAGGTTGTAAGAGGTTCACTTGTGAGTATGCGCTTGAGTTGGGTGCGTTTAGAGTTGGTTTTGGAATTTTGAAAGTATTTGTAGTTCTATTGATTGGTTAAGTATTGGAGGTGATTTTCATTGTTTGTGTTGGGTTGAGGGTTAGCAGTGTGCTTTTGGGTTGGTTTTGTAGGTATGTTTGGTAGTGACACCACACAGGGACATACTTCTCTCCGTCATGACGTTACGTCACTACGTCTTAACATCACGTCCCTATGTCTAGGCACCCAGCACGCATCATGCCTTCATGTCACCTACATCTAGGTATCATTGTATGTCATCATACACTCACGTAAGGATACATTGCATGTCATTTTGCTTGCCTTATTTTGCATGCATTCATGCATGCTATGCATTTCATGGTTTCTTTTGTCCTATATCAAGGTTTTATTGATGTTTGTGATTCAATTCTTTCATATGCCACCCAAAAGAGCACATACTACTCCGTCTACTCCTAGTACCTCGACATCCTATAGTCGGACTAGGTTCGTGTCCGCTGTGGCCTAGGATGTTTTTGGGGCACAGTTTTCCCAGCGCCCCATTCTTTTTTAGCGCGAGGTCACCATGTCTAACTTGTCTCCCGACCTCGCTACTATTTTCTCTTCCTAGGGCTGGGAACCTTAGCTTGTTGATTTGACACCTTCTCATCTTTTACTTGTTCAGGAGTTTTACAGTAACATCACATCCATGATGTTACTGGTACTTCATTTAGGGTTTGTCTTCAGGTCGGGTAGTTAAGATTACTCCGGACATCATCTATAGCCTTATTCTTATTCCGAGAGTCGTCCACCCCCTGTTTCCATATCTTACCCCCGATTCCCTTCCTTCGGATACTTTAGTCCGATCCATGGTGTTTAACACATCGATGGAAGGTGGTCTAGATGCGATGCACATTGGATCTTTACCCACTAACCTTCAGATTCTGTTGCGCATTATGTGCACGAATCTGTGGCCAGTTTCTCATACCTCTTCATTACCTATGGAGAGGGCTAGGTTTTTGTATGCTCTTCTACATGGAGATTCTATTGACTTACCCTCGTTCATATGTCGATAGATTTTGAGAGCATTCCGGACTACGGGGACTCGGGTTGGGCTGCCTTATGCTTATCTCATTTATAGGTTAATCACTGCCTTAGGAGCTAATTTTTCGGAGGGGGTTCCATGGTGGGTATCTCGACTAATTGGCTATATCACTATCGCTCAGAGCAGATCACATGCCTCTTCTTCTTATGGGTCTGTACAGCCTCAGGCTAATCCCACTGTGCCGACCGATCCTATTGATGACCTGATCTCTTTTGACCCCTCCGATTTTACTACTGCTCCTGGGTCCACCGACATTCCTTCCACTTCTGGTTCGGTGCCTCCTCCTCCGTCTACTTTGAGTCCTTCTTCTAAGTCTGTTCCTCCACCTGCTGATATTTCTTTTTTTCCCGTTGATCCTTCTGTAGCTCCACTGGGACTAATGACCGTGATGATTGAGTAGCAGGCTCGGATAATGGCGGAGCTTACACATCTTCGTGCCACTGTTGATCACCACACCACAGAGTTTGCTACACTGCGGGGTGCTGTTGGCTACATTCAGTGTGGTTTACAATGGATTCATCGCCATTGGGATGATGATGCTTCCGAGAAGAGGACAGACTCCTATGATGTTGTTGGGGCTGTATAAAGTTTATGCGCATCCCTTATCATTTTTGTGACAAAAAGGGAAAGTAGATTATTAGATTCTTGTTTTGTTGGTAGTAAGTATAGTTTGAGGGGGAATATAGTGTTTTTCTCGATATTCTCTAGATTTACGAGCTTATATGATGTATGTCATTACAAATCTGGATTAATTATCATTTTGATATATATGTGATATTTTCAAATTGACTTGAAATTAGTGATTTACATCATTATATACATATGTATTTAGGGGTTATTGGGGAGAGACATAGATACATATTGACATTTGACTTGATATACAGGCCATTGATTTTTACATTTGTGTCATATGCCTTGAGGGGTCGTTGGGGAGAGACATAGATACATTTACGTACTGCTTAAACACATTGAGAGTTTACAGTTAGGACACATGCATATTTGTTTGATTCAATTTTGCTAAACTAAGTTTTTGATATTTTAGTAGTGTCAATGTTTCGTTTTGGTATGCTGGGTTGCATTGATACTGTATCTTAGTTTCGCTTGTATCTAAAACTGAATAATATGGTATATGAGTTACATTTGCTCAAATGACATTTGCAATTGAACTATTTGAACTGTGATTATTGTTGATCCTGTTTTCCACACATTTTACACTGGTATTTAAGTTGTCTGTTTCAAGAAACGGGTACTGTTGATTGTTCAAGACAGATTGTAGTATAGGCATGTCATTGTTTTGAGTCTGTAACTTTATATTTCATTACTGCCTTGACATAGTATAGTGTTTTGTCACAGAATTCCAAAGGGGGAGTTTGTTAGGTTTTTAGTTGATTATGTAACTGGCTATTCTATAGACAAAAGGACTTAAATTGATAATTAATGAAAGTTCAAGGAGTAATGTGAAAATATGTCAAAAGTTAGGTGAATAGTTCTAGGGTTTCGAGTTTGGAACAAAGGAGAAAACGGCGCGGATTTTCGCTGGGCTGTCACCAGGTTATGGCTCGAGCTGCAAAAGCAGAAACACTGTCGCTGGATCATGGCCCCTCCTTTACTCGAGTGACACCGTCGCTCGACTATCTCTAGCCCTTCGCTCTAGCGATAACTTTATATGGGAAATTTTATTTTCGCGTTTTAAAGGTTTTTTCATGGTCCATATGTTTCCTACCCTACCTGTATATATCCTAAAGCTACAGAACGATAAGCAAACATTGTGCTGTCAAATTTCTTTCATCCTTGAACCTTTCAACTTTCATGTTTATTTGAGATTCGTTCTTGTCAGGAAAATATCGAATCCAATATCCAAATACCAAACTGCTACTTCCTACATATTTGTCAGAGAGTGCTGAAGATCGAGGAAGGCTACTAGAGTTCTAGTTTGTGAAGAACGGGTTGTTTTTCGTGATTCACATGAAATAGACGATTCTACCAAACTAGGGATTGCTGCAAAATAACGGAGTTTCAGGAGAGCGTTGGTTATTGCAGCTGGAATTGGTTCAGGGGAGCACGAAATTTAGGCGAGCTGTCAAAATTACAATCAGGAGATCAGATAGTTCGTGTCGTCGACTAGTCTGGTAGACTGTAAGTGCTAAATCGTTTAAAGTGGATTAACTGGTAAAGTGCTGGAGTTTTTCCCAGTTGGGTTTCTCCATGAACAATTTTTATGTTCCTTAATGATTTATATTTTACTGTTTATTACAATCTAACTGCAATAATTAAACATAAGAAAATTGACTTGTTTGTTTTAATCATCTAAAGATAATTAACTTGTGACTTGTAGCATGTTAATTAATTTTTTATTCCACATTAAATACCTATTCACCCCCTCTAGGTATTGTTAGGGTCGAACTTGCATTTTTCATATTTAATTCATGGACCAGATTTAATTAATTTGATTAATTAAATATTGGACCGGATTAAGTTTAAAGGACGTGTCGAACCGTTTGGACTTATATTAATAGGCTACTAGTAATGACAATTCATTTTTATTCTTGCTAGCACGAGAAAAGAAAACCATATCCGTCATTCTTGTTCTATGTGTAGATGACCATTGGAGGTTAGACAATTAACAGCTTAGACTGCAGATCGTGATCATTCCAGTTCGAGAATCAGCAAAAGAGTTTGCAGTGTTCGTCAAAGGTATTATTCTATACACAAAGCAAATTCGTGTTTGGGAATTGAAATTTGTTTTAATTCTACTGCGCATGATTAAGTTGGTTCCCAACAGATTAATTCAGTATAAATTAGTTATAACATAAAATATTGAATTGATAATTGGTCACTGAGTTAATTTAGATCGCAAGAATTAGAATAAAAAATGATAGTGAATACATAGTCTCTATAAGATACATATTCTATTACTACTATAATTATTGAATTAAAAGTTATATTTAATTTACTAAAATTTTATATTTATAATTGTTTTATATTTTTATTTTTTTGATAAAGCCTTACCCTTAATATCACAATAAATTGAACATCAAAAAATTAAATATAATTTGTAAATTCTCATAAAACAAACATGAACTTGTAATTTAAATATATTCAACAATTATTATTTATTAGATGATTGCAATATATTGTAAATATTATTTAAAATAATAAAATCAAACTATACAAATATAAATTAAATTAAATCATTTAGAATAAATGATATAATAGAATTTAAAATGTGTTGTAGTATAAAATGCATGACAAAAGTAGCACAACGCTATTCATTACTCTAATTTGAAGTTCGATTTAAGAATGATGTTTACACCAAATTGGCATTTTATATCATTTTGAAGTTGGGTTGTAGATGTTGATCGATTAATTTTGCAAGTGTATAGATCTTGAAAAGTAATAATAGTGGATGATTGAGTCAAAGTATCATATCCAAAGAATCAAACTCAAAGACAAAGGCACAAAACCTATCCAAGAACTAAATGAAGTCCCCATCAGTTCAAATCAGCCCCAAAGAGGCACAAGATTGGACTCGAGCTATGTCGACCACTTCGTGCCAAACTCGTAAGCTTCCCTACCCAAAACCTTGATGCATTCGCATGGAGCCATGAGGATATGGAGAGAATTAACCCAAAAGTTTCTTGCCACCAACTTAAAAACAACAATGATGAAGGCCTCTCAGTGCAAAAATATATAAGGCACTTTCGAAAGAATTAAACAAGCTGCTAAACAATGAATTCATCAAGGAAGCTATCTATCCTATATGGGTCGCCAACTCAGTACTTGTCGAAAGAGGAGTTGGGATTGGCAAGTTGGTATAGATTTTACCAACCTCAACAAAGCTTGCCCTAAAGATAGCTTTTCTCAACCAAGAATAATGGTTGATGCCAATGCGAGACATGAATTACTCAATTTTATGGACGCATACTCCTAGTGTAACCAAATTCTAATATGTGAACCAGATCAATTGCAAACCTCATTCATTATTGATAGAGGCATATACTGTTACAAAATGATGCCCTTTAGTTTGAAAAATGCCGATTCTACTTACTGATGCCTAGTTAACTCCATGTTTGCTAGACAAATAGGAAAAATGATTGAATTCTATGTTGATGACATGTTGGTAAAAAGCATATCTACCAAAGAACACGTCCAACACATCTCCGAAATGTTCAAGATACTCTGAAAGCATAAAATGAAGTTGAATCCCCTCAAGTGTGCTTTTGGTGTAAGCTCCGAGTATTTCCTAGGCTACACGATGAATCATAGGGGAATCGAAGCTAATTCGGAGAAGATACGAGCTATCGTGGAAAATAAAGTGCAAACCAAGACTAAAGAAATTCAAAGTCTGAATGGGAGGATCGTGACTTTGAGCAGGTTTGTGTCCAAATATTCATATTGTTGCAAACCTTTCTTCGATATACTTTAACGCGAAAAATGAACCCAATAATGTTACAAAGCCTTTGAAGAACTAAAAAGGCACCGGCCCGACTACTACTCTTCTCTAAGCTCAAGAACAATGAAACCGTATCACTCTATTTGGCACTTTTAGGCTTTAAATGATGTTCTCATCAGAAAGGAAAACAAAATACAACACCCTATATACTATGTTAACAAAGTCTTACCTGATTCCGAGATACGCTATTCCCATATGGAGAAGCTTTCTTATGCCCTGATCATCTCAGCTAGGAAATTATGTCTTTATTTTTTGAACGTGCAATTGAGGTCGTAACAAATTACTTCATAAGGAAAGTTCTACAGAAACCTAATACTTCAGGACGTCTTGTAAAATGGGTTGTGGAGCTTGGACAATTTGATATCTTGTAAAAACCATTGACAACCATCAAAGGGCAAGCATTCAATGATTTCGTAGATGAATTCAGCTCGGATCCATAAACAGAAATTGAAAAAGATAGCCCCTCGAAACTATTTGTCAATGGATTATCCACGAATTCTCAATCAGGAACATGGATAGTCATGATTAGTCCAGATTGTCAATATTTTTGCCAAGCCCCATATTTGAATTAAAACCTTCCAATATTGAAGTTGAATATGAAGCATTGATTGCTGTACTAAGAATGGCCAAAGAGGATATCTCATGTAATGGTCCATAGCGATTTTCAACTCATCATAAATCACGTCAACGAGGTGTTTCAAACCAAGAAGATAGAATGAAATGACTATCTTCGAGTTGTGCACAGCTAAAGTGACACAAATACCTTGGTCCTAGAACAACCATGCGATACACTAGCCAAGCTGGCAATAAACGATGAAATAAATGAGCTTGACATCATTCGTTTAGGAAAAATCAAATATTCTACCGTAGATTACAATGTGATAACATCCATCATGGTCATAGATCCCAAGCCTTCTTGGATAGACGAAATTGTTTAATTCCTAAAAAAAACAAGCTCTGCAGATCCTACAGAAGCTCGGATTCTTAGAATCAGATCGGTTAGGTATACTCTCATTGATGATGTCTTGTATAAAAGAGGTTTATGCTACCTTTTATTAAAATGTTTGAATGAAGAGGAAGCTCTGTACGAGACCGCAAGAGATACACAAAGGAATATGTGAGAATCATGTTGAGAAAAAATCCCTAGCTTACAAAGTCAATAGGCAGGATATTTTTGGCCCACATTAAGGCATGATGCTTTGGACTTCGTCAAGAAATGTGAGAATTGTCAACACCTAGCCCCAATGATCTGACCTTCTCTGGAGGAACTCATTTATATTATTAGTCCTTGACCATTTTCAAAATGGGAAATACACCTAATTGGTCTAATGTCTACGAACAAAGGATGAACTAAATTTGCTTACCTATCAACTCGATGCGGGTTTAGGGTCCAGAGCATGCCAAGCTCATTAAAGGGTTGGAAAGACAAGTGGTTTTACGTAGTCACCCTTCCCTTTTGGTTAGGGTGGGGGATTCCCAACGCTGTTAGGTTCTGTGAAGGTCGACTTACTTAGAATATTTAGAACATGATAGGAAGATGCTCGAGGAGCTCGATCCTTTGATGTCGGACATGAAGGTTATCCTCGAAGATAAAATGTTAGATCTTGCTGATGTAAGAGGTATCGAGGGTAGGGCTTTTATACTTTATATCCTCGTGCTCAAATTCTTAACGATGGGGTTAGCCTAATTACTTAGTTTTTCTTTGGAGGAATATCTTTTGATCCATCTGCCCTCTGTAAGTTTGTTAATGCCAAGGTCAAGGCAACTCAGCCTCAGGCTAAAGCCTGGACAAAGGAGAAGAAGAGACGTCAGGTCTCGATGCGTGATGATCCCCTAAAGGACAAGGAGATAGCTCATAGGCTCGACAACCTGATCCAAGCCCAAGGCCCACCCGACCACATATCTCATCACCAAGAGAGCTTCCTCATCGTCTAACTCTCGAAGTCGTAGACCTCGAGGATGATTGCATAGCATCAGTGGCCTCTATTATCAAAGACTTCGAGTGCTACCACTTGGTCCTAAGCATTGTGATAAAATATTGAGGTAATGTTGGCTTCGAGGAGAAGATGAAAGCCTTCGAGTTTTTGACTTGAAGGTAGTATACTTGACCTTTCTGCAAATTGTTTAATTTTTTATTTGAAGTATTTTTCTTGACATTTAATGTTCGGTATTTGTTTGTGCAGACCCATAGTGTGGTACGAGATCTGTCCTTGTAGGGTATTGACGAGTCCCATAAGATGGTCAAGCTCGTTGAGGCCATCGAGCTACGCAATAAAAAGATTGTAATTTGAAGGAGCACGAGGACACAAAGAGTGAAGCACGACATGATCAGGACAAGGCGGGGGCCCCTAAGGATGAGGCCGAGGAAGTAAAACTAGAGCTCGAGCTCGAGCAAAAATGTAAAGAATTTGAGGTCGAGGTAACTGAGGCCAAAGCTCGAGCATGGGAAGAATTTAAAATGTTTGAGGAGTGCGATAGGCTCAAAGCTTAATAAGCCTCGGGGGCGTACCTCTATGCATTCATGGAGGTCATAGCATATCTTCTTACCAAGCTCCCTGATGTTTAGCCCGACGACTTGAAATATGTCCTCGGTATGGCAGATACCCTCACTTTCTGATAATAAAGATGCTATCGAGAACAAGGACGACGATGAAGAAGTTGACGTCGTGACTTAAGACCAGGCTCCAGAGCATGATGACCTATATTAGGACCTCAATAGTTCAAGCCTTCATGTTAAAATGTAAATTTTTACAAGTACATTGCCCAACGATATGGGATTTTATCTTTCAGTTTTCTCTAAGTACATTGCTCGATGATATGAGCTTTTTATTTTTTTAATTTTTGCAAGTTCGTTGTTCGATCTCGCGTGCTTTTATTTTTTTTATTTTTGTAAATGAATATGCTTGTTGTTACTTTTTGCATGTGTTTTTCTCGATCATTTAATCGTTTACAAGTATGATGACTTAATTTAACATTTAGTATGACCTAAGGTAATTAAGCCAAGGCGAGGTTTGACGACACGTTCGTTATAAGCATTGAGGATTAAACTTGATCTCTAAAGCTAGGTTTTAGTCAAGATATAGACTCGACGTTAAGCTTGAACCTACATCAACTAATTTATTTTTGATAAAGTTCTAGGCTTGATGTATGATTCAAGCCTAGAGCAAAGCAATTGATCCTGAGCTCTCAAGTATTGATTGTGGCCAAGTTTTAAACCCGACGTCAAGTTCATATCTAATGGGAAAGTTTAATCCTAAGGTCTGACGATGGTTTTTTAGTGAATCAGGTCAACGACGTGTTTCAAACCAAGAAGATAGAATGAAATAACTACGTTCGAGTTGTGCGCAAGGAATTACTAAATTTTGACATGGCTATAGTGACACAAATACCTCGGTCCTTGAACAACCATGAGACACACTAGCTAGGCTGGCAATAAATGTTCGAATAAATGAGCTTAACAACAATAGTTTAGGAAAAATCAAATATTCTAACGTAGATTACAATGTGATAACATCCATCATGGTCGTTCATAGATCCCAAGCCTTCTTGGATGGACGAAATCGTTCAATTCCTTAAAGAAACAAGCCTTGTAGATCCTACAGAAGCTCGGATGCTTAGAATCAGATCGGCTAGATACACTCTCATTGATGATGTCTTGTATAAAAGAGGTTATGCTACCCCCTATTAAAATGATTGAATGAAGAGAATGTTCTATATGTCTTGTAAGAGATACACGAAGGAATATGTCATAATCATGTTAGGAAAAAATCCTTAGCTCACAGAGTCAATAGGCAAGATATTTTTGGCCCAAATTAAGGTAAGATACTTTGGACTTCGTTGAGAAATATGACAAATGTCAATGCCTAGCCCCAATAATCCGACCTCCTCTGGAGGAACTCATTTCTATTATTAGTCGATGACTATTTTTAAAATGGGAAATACACCTAATTGGTCCAATGTCTACGAACAAATGATGAACTAAATTTGCAATAGTGGTCGTTGACTATTTCACTAAGTGCGTCGAGGCTAAACCTTTGGCTAAAATAACAAGTCAAAAGACTAATGGCATACATCAATCCATTGTCACTAATAATGGAAAATAGTTTGACAACATGCGGCTAAGAGCCTTTTGTGAGGAATTCAACATCAAGAAGCACTTATCTACCCCCAAATCATCAATGGGCAAATGGATAAGTAGAAACCATTAACAAACTAATTGAACAGACCTTAAAATCTCGACTTAACACGCTTAAGGGAGCATGGGAAGAAGAACTCCCAAGTGTGTTATGGCCCTATTAAATGACATGGCGTACTAGCACTAGGGAGATACCATTTTCCTTGGTGTTTGAAGTAGAAGTTATTATTATAGTCGAGGTGAGAGTTCCTTCGCTTCGAACTACTTACTTAAATAAAGTAAGAATGGGGAAGCTCTACTTTTCGAACTTGATTTGCTAGATGAAAAAAGAAAAGTCATTGAACTAAGGACTACTATTTACAAACAGTGCAGTGCGAGATATTATAATAAAAAAGTACGAATTAGAAGGTTTGAAGTTGGCGACCTTGTGTTGATAAAGATTTTCCTAGCTAGCAAAGATCTGAGTGCGGAATCCTTAGTATCAAATTAGGAAGGGCCTTATCGAGTCATCAAAATCTTAGCAAAAGGGTCATACGAGCTCGAAGATATGTAAGGTTACCTACTCTTATCATGGAACACAGAACATCTAAAAAAATATTATCAATATAGCTACCTTGTGTACTGATCTATATAGATTGCCTTTCTTATATAAATAGCCAATTATTTCAAGAAGTCTTGATATGTATAGTCCCTAGCTCTTCAGTAGTTCGAACTAAAGTTGTACATGCTACAACACTTTTTAAAAATCATAAAAACCTGCTCTTCAGCAGTTCGAACTAAAGTAGTAAGTGTTACATATTCAGCAAAAAATCATGCAAGCTTGCTTATCAATAGTTCAAACTAAGGTTGTAAGTACTACAACACTTAGTGAAAATCCATGCAAACTTGCTCTTCAACAGTTCGAACTAAGGTTATAAGTACTACAACACTTTGTGAAAAAAATCATACAAACATGTTCTTCAACAATTCGAACTAAGGTTATAAGCGCTACAACACTTGGTGAAAAAATCATACAAACTTGTTCTTCAACAGTTCGAAATAAGGTTGTAAGTGCTACAACATTAAGCAAAAAATCATACAATTTGCTCTTTAGCAATTCAAACTAATATTATAAGTGATACAACACTTAGCATAAAACATTATGCAAACCTTCTTTTCAGCAATTCAAATTAAGGTTGTAAGTGCTATAACACTTAGCAAAAACTTATACAAAACCACTCTTCAACAGTTCAAAATAAGTGCTACAACACCTAGTGGAAAACGTTATACCAACCTGCTCTTTAGCAGTACGAACTAAGGTCGAGAGTATTGCAACATTTGGTGAAAATCCCTACAAAATTTGGTCTTCGACAGGTCGACCTAAAGTTGTAAGTGTTACGACACTTAGCATACGAAACGAATAAAAATGGCAATAATAAACCTTGTGATAGGACTACGGGAGTTAAAGAGAAGTATTTCAATATTCAACACAATGTTAAAGTAGCCTAAAAACCATATATAGCAGGAGGCTGATCATCTTAAGGAAATGGGACGATCCAAGTAGTAGCATTGATTTCCACAAGTCATAAAGCTCTTTGCTCATCCAGGGCTTCATACAAGAAGCCAACTTCAAACTTCAGCCTTTTGGCCTCAATGTGCCTTATCACCTCGGTTAGGCCCACAACATATGCATCATGGGCAAATGCATCGTAAACGGGGTGAATTTTTCAAATTTGCCATATCAATTAGAGCTCTAGCTTCATATTTATCAACCTTCTTCTTCTCCATAGCTACTTGGACCTCAACCCTATCAGCATGAGTCTGCTTCTCATTAGCCCGTGTTCTCTATCTATCAGCACGAGCTCGTTCTTCTTCTGACTCCCTCCTCTCTTCTTCAGCACGAGCCTGCTCTTTAATAGCTCTTTTTTTTTCTCATTTTCAGCACTTACAACAACCTTTTTCCCCCCAGGTCTTCATCACTTGAAGGTCGTCTTTCAACTCTTCTCGAAGCCATAGATTTAACCTCCAACTTCGCTTCCACTTTGACCAGACGCTTTTTCGAAGCCCTTTTCTCCTCAACATGACAAACTCTTTCCTCTTCCAAGGCAGAATGATGACTTAAAGCTTCATCTCTCAGACCAACCACCTTATCAAACTCCGCTTTCACCTGATAGAAAGTATAAAAGGCATTTATGCAAATGTTCCAAAATAAGAAAGGCTAAGTAACTGATACCCTAAGAAAATCAATACCTAATCGTAAACGGCCATCATATACAGAATGGATTTATGACTTAGGATTTAAGTAATAATGCAAGTTTCACTCACTTCCATTTGCTCCAAATTACCTTGTTCATTCTCAATCTAGCTCCTCAAAAGCAAATCTGCATAAGTCGTTATTGGTGAAAGAAATGCATAAATGATGTCCGAACTAGGAGGTGGGGTCCTTAAGAAGTCCGAAAACGTTTCTAGATAATGCCCTATAAGTGAATCAATCTTCGACCTCATTTCATTAGAATGCATCAAAGGTGGAGTTGATTGAGAAGGCGTAGAAAAAACTAGAATTTAAACTGGGATGTTGGTCTAGCCAAACCGGTTAGAACGGGCAAATTTTTGCCCTTTTTAGAGGATAGAGAAGCCTCGGATTGAGCCCTGTGTGCCAAAGATATTTGATCTTCCTCTTTTTTCTCCTCATCATCCTCAATGGGTGCCTTTCTCTTTGTACGTCTGACTCTTTGAGCCTCAACCTCCATTTCCATTTGCTTGGAGGCTCCATAACCCAACAATCTTTGCCTTGGTGTTGATCTAATACTCTCAAGCTCAGATCATCCCAATACCAACATCAAATGTGTATAATAAAAGGGAAAACTTTATAAAGCAAAGTAGATATGCTACCTGGAAGAGGAGGCGGGGATACAAACCTCGTTCGTCGGGGAGATTGTCTTATTGGAAAAGTTGGAGATGAACTCACTTTAGCAAAAGGTGATGATGACACCACAGAGGAGGATTGTTGTGCTACTAAAAAATATTTTGAAGTGATGGAAAACTCTTATGACCCTCCTCAACAGGTTGAGGTGATGTTATATTAGATTAGGAAGCGACAAAATTGGAGGAATTTCTGTAGGTAAGTCCGGTGTAAGAAGACCTGCACTACACAAATTAGTAACAATAATAAAGTTACTACAGTTTCTCTGATGCAACGGTAGGGCTCTTACAACATCTACAATCCTCCTGGTCCTCAAATTTATGTTACACGAAATGTAAACTTCAAAATGTAGAAGAATAATTGTTACCTCAGTTCGAGATAAGTGAGTGAACAAGATATTTAAAGTACTTACAATTCTTGTGATAGTGAACAAGAACCACATCGTCCCTATTCAATTCGTTTGGCCTAAATTACCAATCTCCCTTACATAGAAGAAGTTCTCTTTCTAATTATTGATTGAGGAAGGGGTACCCAACAAAATAGGTATACATACGTTAGCTTTCACACTGGTGTAGAACAACCCAAAACCCTTAGCATCATCCTTGAAGATAAAAAACGAATTGAACTGCTCAATTGACATTTTTGGGAAGTCTATGTGATACCACAGCAAGTAACCTTATAAGACCCTCTAATGGTTGGGACAATGATGGGTTGCAATTTCCCAGGTTGATAAAAACTTATTTATTACATGAGGAAAAGGAGTCACAGTTTGGCATAAAGAATCACCTGATTCAAGGCCACACACCCTTCTAGAGGATAGCATGCCCTATCATCTTCTCTATGCAGGAATGCTTCAATAGAATCTGGGATATTGTAAGTAACCCTTTATTGTTTGAGTTCCTCCTATGTTACGATGGGCTTAATCTTTGAGCATTCACATTTCTTGCTTGAGGAACTGATGCCTGCTGTTGTAACAATAGCCCTAATTGGATTTGGGTGAAGGAGCAAGAATTGACGAACCATGTTTAAAGGAATTGGGCTTAGAATTATGCTTACTTCATGAAGGTCAGAACTTGAAGAAGTAGCAGAAGATGCTTGTGATAAAGAAGACGGTGTTGAGCTTATATGTTCATCCTGTTTATTTCCCCAAGAATGAGTAACTGAGTCCTCTAAACTCATTATATAAAGACAAAGAAACAATGAATTGGAAAGGAATAATACTTGTGATATACGAGTCACGAGCAAAAAGGTTGAAATCGCTAAGCATTGAACTATAGAAATTAGGATGTGTTTGCTCCTTTTATAGAAGAAGGATTTGAAAAGTCACCTTCTCCTAGCCGTTGTGAAAAGATGAAAAGGTAGGAAATTTACTTCTTTTTAGGATCCATTTCCAGTTAAATCTACAACAAAGCCAGTACCGACCCTCTTCCCATTCAATATATCCAAACGGTGCAGAATACCAATGATCGTAACCTTTAAATGAAAAGAATCGTCATTAATACACCCTTTTAAATTTTTGAAGTAACCGCCATTTATGCCGTAGGAGCAACATGATTTCAATCGCACCCACCAAGTCTAGAAGATGAATTTTCACAAGGCTGAAATCAAATAAGAAAATCTACTACAAATGTGGGTATCGCTAGCAATCACACCCTTTGGGAGGACAAACCATTGACATGGGGTTATTAATAGAGGATTAGTTGCTAAGTAACACCTCTAGAATGAATTATGTAACTAAACTTTCACCTTGTCCTAACAAACAGTTCAGAAGCTTTTATCTGATAGCTCGGTTAATCCGACCATGATTGTAAAACGCAATGATTAATGATTTGATTAAAATGACGTCATCACTTTACCTAGCCCAACCTCCTTACAATGATTTGACATGTGGCATGGGTACCCCAAAGTCAACCAATCACAATATCGCAATGATGAAAAATAACAGCACCCACCCCAAACATCATGATAAGCTACCAAGGTTGACCTAGTCCTCCAAAAAAAAAAACCCTTTAGCATAATGATTTTGGCGCACAAAATAAGAAAAACATTGTAGCAAAGTCGGAGGCTCTTCTAAATATTGTAGACGACGTAACGAAGTCAGCCAATTCTTCTATTTTTAGCTATACTAGTGTACGCACGTGCGATGCACGTACTACAATTTAGTTGTGTATTTAATAGCGTTGAGTGATTTTAAGGTATTTTTTCACTATAAGGTGATGTTTGTATGAGTATAAATCACAAGTATTTGTATGAATTGATTTTTTTGTCAGTTCATCTCCCTTACAATGGAAAAGTAAACTGATTTTATGTTATAATGTATGTATGTTATAGCATTAAAAAAATAGTGAATAGAGAAATATATCTATAAAAAAATCAGACGATATAATTGATATAATTGAACCTAGGGAAAGTTAAAAATGGATCATATGCTTATGGCCAAATAATTTAAAATATTTCAAAAAGGAATGTCAAGCCTGCAGAAAATTAAATCTAGTCTTGGATCAAGCCAAAAATAACATCAAATCAAATATTTCTCCTACCCAATTACAATACTATTACTTCTTAATTGTTTTACGTCTTTTTATAACATCAAAATTTTCTTAATAAAATAAAAGAATGATTATTCAGCACTTTCATTTGGATATATAGAAAGCTCATTTGTATCACACATGACATCATAAAGACCTAAAATAAAGTGTGTGCATTTAATAATAGCAGCATATATAGATTTCTAACAATCACTGAAGAATTTTGTTATTGCAAGCCAAAGAGAGCTATTCTAGGCCAAAAAGAAAAAAAAACCACAAAGAAAATTGATATTTAAGCCCATCTGTTAATTGCCCTTTCAGATTCAAATCTTATCAAACAGATCATTATAGATGCTCGTTTGCTTGCAGCAACATTTTCTTGCAATGAGTTAGCTTAAAATTCATTAGCAAGGAGCCATTGACACAAGATATCAAGCCAAAAAAAAAACACTAATCTGAAAGAGAAAATAAAAGGAAATAAATTGTTGATGAGTAATAATAGTTTAAGTCAACAGCAGTAATGCAATTCTGAAAAAAGGAAATCAGAGAATAGCTGGGACAACATTCATCTATGTTTCCCAAAAAGACAAGTTAAATCACCCACTACACTTTATAACAAATTATCACCAATAACATTAAGGTAAGTTTATATTGTTAGGAGAGAAGAGGAGGACAAAATAGTTTTTCAGGCCATTACCTTGGTTCTAGATAGGGTATCATTTACCATGGTTGTAGTCCTATTTTCTGACATAACTTCAGATTGAGATGTTATCATCATCTTTGCAATAGAGTTCTCTATAACCAAGAATCAATTCACATGAATCTATGGAGAGTGTGATTCAACAAATAAAGTCAAATTCACGACAAAAATTTATAAAAAGAAAGACAAACAAAGAAAAATGCCCAAATAAGTATAAGAATTTATCCATTAAGATTACAATCTTGCTTACAACCATTATGAACAAGCTGAAACAAATGAACGTGGTGAATCACAAATAATAAAGATTAAAAAAAAATTGCATGACAGTCGAATGGCAAAAAAAAAAAAATGGTTGCATGCTCCAACTTCTAATGCAATTCAAGATTTGCAGAGAAAATTCAAGTGGAATTGATAGGAATTTTCAAATTAACAAAAAAAGTTGTGCTATACATCACTCACCGATTCAAGATTTAACAAGTCGCTAGTCGAAGGTTTAGAATTTAGTTTGAAAATGGTCTTGAGTTCTGGATAATTCTTGAATGATGGTATCACGTTTTCAATTATCATTGTTTGAACATTGCTTAAAACAGTTCAATGCATAAATAAGAAAATTTATGCTTTAGAGTAAGAGGCTAAAATTATGCTGCAGAGACGAGGAGAGCAGATG
>CAIGRO010218240.1:0-12047 GCA_903798355.1 Fraxinus baroniana | reverse complement strand
AGCTTTTATACTAATTATCTTCCTTTAGCTGCAATTCCAATACTTTGGCTCATGCCATTCCCTTGATATGCAATTGTAATATATTCCATTTTCAAGAACGTAGATGATTTCCTTTTCCTCATGATTTTACATTATTGATGTCCATGCATTTACTACAATGTTCTATACGTTTTCAGCCCTTGGTCAATCTTAGTAGGTTATTGTACAGTAGAGCAACTTATTTGCTGCATGATTTTGCTTACATCATTACAAAGCGCACCTCTTTTCTTTTGTTAAATAAATAGTAGCAAGGTTAATGAGTGCTGCGCGAACAAATCAATGAACACATACTTCCTGCTTTTAGATTTGTGGATCAGATTGATTTGCAATTAATAAAAATAATTGGTCTGCAACCAATTAATGGGATTTCTTTTGAACTTAACTCAACTTGGCTACCAATTATGCTTCAGGTAGCCGCACTTGGAGAAGGAGTATCTTTGGAAGCTAAACTTTTGAGCAGGTATAATAATGGCCACAAATGCATTCATATGCCACCTAATTTTCTGATCATTGCATGATGAAATCTCATACAAATTTGCAGGAAGGAAGCTGCATTGAGGCAAAGAGAGGTAATTCGTGATCTTTGGGTTGGCCAAACAGGTTACTTTATTTTGGCTAGATATAATCATTGAGTACTCAAAATAAGAGAAAAGGAGGGAAAATTAAATGTAAAAAACCTGAGAGTAAGTGATTTGCAGCATGGATACTGGCACACATGTTACATAGTATGAGTTTGTGCTTTATCCATTTTCTTACAATAGAACTGTTAATAGGCTGCGCTTAAAGAAGCAAAGCTGCCAAAAGATGGGATAGATGTTGGACTGGCATCCTTGCAATCTAAGGTTAAGGTAAAAAAGACTACCTTTCATGTACACCAATTTTCTTTCCCTCTTTTTTTTTTTTTTTTTATTTGAGGGATTTTCCCTCTGCTTTTAATGTTTTTCATTTGTACTAAATTAGATTGCAAAAGATGAGGTTGCTACTGCTGTTAATCAGCTACGGGGAACTGAGTCTGAAGTTAAAGCTCTGCGCAATATGACGCATAGGATGGTTTTGACCCAACATGAAATGGTGTGCAGCTATTGTTGCATTAAGAGTACATTATTATCGTTATTGTTATTGTTTCTAAAACTATTGCTAAAATCATTTGGAGTTGCTTTTGTAACATATTCACAATGCAGGAAGAAGTTGTCCTTAAAAGATGTTGGCTTGCAAGATATTGGGGTCTAGCTGTTCGTCATGGTAATTGATATTTCAGAAAAATTTTTATTGTTTTGATAGAGGAAAATTTTCTTTACCAGAGAGTGCATCTTTTCTATGAGGATTAAGTAATTATAGTATTGTGGGTGCATTTTTAATGTCTCTTTGTCATTCTTTGTTCAATCAACCTGACTGTTAAGCTTGGCCTTGCATTGAAATATTCAGTTTGCCTTGTCTATTTGATGGAGATAGAGATATATTTTGGATAGGATTTTAAGATAAAGAGTTTAATTCAAATTATGAGTGTTTAGATTAGATTAGTTTAGTTTGAATATATTGATAAAGTTCTAGTTTAGTACAGATTCTTTTAATTTTAGATCAGTTGCTTTATATATAGAGGGCTTATTCATGGTAATGTACACCCTTTATTATATCGATAAAATTGATTTCGTCTTTGCCCTCAAATTTTCTCTTCTTTGATCCCCTTTGTTTCTTGTTCATTTTCTTGTTTGTTGTCAAATTTGTACCTTCCTGCATCAATTTGGTGTTGAAGCAAGTTCTTTTCCTTCGGCCAAACTAATCTCGTTTTCAAAGCCGAGCTTTTCACCGTCAACCAGTCACTGCCACCGGCACTAACCCTCACATACACAAATCCAAAGGACAGAAAAATCAGCCAGCAGAAGTTGTTCAAGTTTTCTTTTCTTTTGTATGTTATAGTTTTTTTTTTGAAACACATAGTTCATTATCTGTGTTTTCAGTTTCGAAAAAGAAAAAAATCGAAAAAAGGTCTCTATTTTCATTTTTACGGCTGGTCATAAATTTTTCTACAACTGTTCAAATCCACATCAACAATCCAAAAAAAAAAAAAAGCAACTATTCCACCAAACCTACAATCCATTTTACTCCAAGATACTAGCCCATACCAATTCAAACAAACCTACACATTGGCTAATACCCAACGCTGATCCAACCTACCCCTCAAATACCCCAACAAAAATAACCTAAAGCCCAAAAACCATTAGCNCCAAAAAAAAAAAAAAAGCAACTATTCCACCAAACCTACAATCCATTTTACTCCAAGATACTAGCCCATACCAATTCAAACAAACCTACACATTGGCTAATACCCAACGCTGATCCAACCTACCCCTCAAATACCCCAACAAAAATAACCTAAAGCCCAAAAACCATTAGCCTACTGAATGCAAACAAAACTCCCATACCCAATTGAAATCAATATCATCCACCCAACCAATCCCACTAAAACCCTTAACCCATTAACCGAGCCTACCAATCGACATATTACAAACCAGCAAAAAAAAAAAAAAAAACCACAAGACTACCCATACCCATAAATCCAACCCAAATGCCAGCTACCTTTCTACATCCCTTCATCTCTAAACTCTAAGCAAACATGTTGTCGCCAAACCCCAATCAGCATCCTACACCGAACATCGGCTGTTGCATTAAATTTCGTCATTAGCAGACATCGTTGAAAGCTATCACCTCTCAAACTTAACCTACTCATCCACCATTCAACATTATAGCCGATCGCTATCTTCTCCGGTCATTCACTCCTCCACTTGTTCACACAACAGCTACTACAAATCTGGTTGGCATCTCCACACAACCACCATAAACAGCAAAGCACTGCTTACTGTCTCCACCAACAGTAGTCACTCAATTCCAAGCCTCTGGCTCCAATAGCCCCAACAACTAGACCCTTCGACTCCACCACTGACTACCAAATTGCCCAGTTCCACCATCGGCAACCTTCTCTAGCATTGATCGATCTCATGACTCATTTTTCTACCGTGTTAGAAGATCACTACCTACTAGCCATTTCAACAAACCGAAAATCGAAGTTCGGGCTCGGCTCGGCTCGAGCAAAAGAGGTTTGAGCTTTTTTGGGCTCGGGTCGAGCCGAGTCGAGCTTGGCCAAAAAATTGAGGCTCGACTCGAGCTTTCGGCTATAGCCTTAGCGGGCAGTCGGGCCCGAGTAGAGCAGACTCGATTTTTTTTTTCTCGTGTTAAACAGGTAGTTGCCTGCAAATAGCTGCAGCATGCAGACAGTTGTATGCTTTATTTTTTTCTTTTCAATTTTTTTTAACGAGCTCAGCTCGTCAGGGCTGAAATGGCTGGTAAGACAGGCCGGCTTAGGCTTTTTCGAGCCGAGCCACGGCCGGCTTGAGCCGCTGAGCCATTTTGCCATTCCTACTACCTACAAGTTCTGCCACTGCCTTCATCTTCAAGGCAGTTCACCCTGTCGCCATCCACCAGATCAACCTATTGCCGCCACCAACACGTGTCATCGTCACATCCCATTGTTCGCCTTATCTTCTACCACCAGTGCATTCAACCAACACATATTTCTCACCCATCCTCATTGATCAACCAACCATCCAATGCCGACAATGTATAGATCCATCATCTCCTTCGCCTCTCCACCATCCCAAACCCGATCGTCTCTTGTAAACTAAACCCTTGTTTTGCCTTCTACGTAGAACCAAAGACTTCAATCGATTGTCCCTTTTTCTAAGGCGTAATTTCCCATTGCCACCTTATGCAACCATTGCCCAACCACTTGCTGTTGTACACCTCCATCGGAGTCCCTATTGCAGTCGTATCACCAAAAAAAGCCCAATTACAGTTGAACCTTGAGTGATTCTCCAGCTTTAACGTCAATTCCAAAATCTCATATTGAATAGTGTTGTATACTTGTATGAGAGAAGCAGTTGGCTCATCAGATTTGTAAATTGGCTTGAGGTTTTTATTTGAAACTTTTAAAATTATTGATTATAGTTGTAGCATCTATGATCTGTTTTCCTGTGATTTAATCAACCCTTAGAAGAATTCAATTGGAGTGGTCTACCGTTACTTTGTGCTCTTTCATCGTAGTTGTGCCAACTTGCAAATAATGAATTGGAAACTGTTTGGCTCTTGTGAGTCTCGTTAGGTATCAATTTCTTTTGTATTGCAAATTCTTGCTTTTATTTAGGTGTTTTGGCTTGTTTATATTAATATATTAAAAAACTATTTATGCTTATATTATTTTCATATATTAAAAAAGGTTATGGCACTATCAAAGTTTAGGAGTTCAATTATTGGAAAAAAAAAAGAAAAAAACCTTTGTTCTCTTTTAATGAAATCCTATCTTTATTTGAACAAACGGAGGATTTGCTCTCACAAGTGAACGAATCATCTACTATTTTCATGATCATACCTCTGTCTACCCTTATCACCGCATTGGTCTTCGATGAGCTATTAAAACATCCAGATATTGTTATACAAATAGCACTTGCTTCTTATCTTAGCGAAATATTCTGTATTATGGAACTTGATACTCTTTATGGTAATGACATAATGATGGATATCTTTCCATTAATTATATGATCATTTGCATTTCTCACTGACAAATCCATCCTCTTGTTTGCTAAAGGAGTTAGTATACTTATGGCTAATGCGAAGTACTGTATCATCATGTTGAATTTAAATAGTGAGCATATGGTAATTGACATGTTTCAACATTTTCTTTTAGTCCTAAGGGAAACTCATCTAGGGAATATATTCACATCCATCGAGACAATTATTACCCTTATTGGACAAAAATGACATCATCTTTTTGGACTTGATTACCTTTCTTTTGGATAGCGTGAAAAAGAAAAACCAAGAGTTATTTCATTTGCATAGAGGATGAGAGGTTTAAGCAATGTCGTGTCTCCTATCGTGATTTCACATATAATCAAGACACTTAATACTCACATAATTGGGGAATTACATATACTATTGCTACCTAAGCCAAACAATGTCTACTCCTTTGTGTGCCTTTAAGAATGATCTTGTTGTGGTGTTACCTCAACTGATTAATACTCCCGGAGTTGTCATATTTTTATCCACGGTAATTGTCCGCTTACATACTCTTCATTGCGATATTTGGATGTTGCCTACTAATTATCGACATATTGTATTAGCTTCTCATTTTTTTAATGTTCCTAAATTTCGTACCAAGATAAAAAGAAATTATTTTCAATCATGAAATTCTTGAGCTTACTTTTGATTCGCAATGTAAGCTCGAAGACTTTGATGGTGATTATTATGCTTTATTACGTGTTTTTTACTCGTTTTTTTAAACATGTTAATAAAAAGGTTTTGGATTATTCGTATAAAGATAACATATTTGATTCATCATCACATTTGAATGAGCATAATTGTTTCCTTATCGGGGTTCATTCGAACTTTCTATGTTGCAATCATGTATTTTTGTAGGCCAGTCTATAGTACTAGTCCCTGATTCTCCTCATCAGCCAATTGTTTTAGGATTCATTGCTCTATAATTGTTTTTTAGTGTTTGCTATCGATACTTGGTTAAAAGGAGAGATCATCCCCTTGGTCAAATCATGTTTGGAGATGATTTGCAAATTTGGTTATTGTTACATAATCAGTTTCGATATTTGATTCATAAGAAAGATCGTCCCCTTGGAATGAGTTAAGTCATATGTTGTCAATGGTTCAATATCGACACTTGTTCAAGACAAAAGATCGGACTGTTTAGAGTATGAAGTTCCAGTCTATCTTGAGATTCTAGTTCTCTCATTCGAAAAGAAATGATGGAGCTAGAGATATTGTTTAGATAAGATTTTAAAATAAGAGTTTAATTTAAATTATTAGATTTTAGATTAGATTAAGTATATTGGAAAAGTTCTAGTTTATTAGAAATTCTTTTAATTTTAGATTAGTTGCTCTATATATATGGCTTATTCAAGGTGTGTTTGAGCCGCATATTTTGCAAGAATGTATTATGGAATAGTAGGTTAATGGAGAATGTGTGGTTGAAAAAGAATGAAAATTTATTGATGTGATGAAAAATATTATTTTATTGAAAAATGTGTGGTTGAAAATGAGTAGAAGAATGAGAATGAGAAAAATAATGTGTACCAAACATGTCTTCTCTTCTTTGATCCCCTTTCTTGTTTGTTGGCTAATTAGTATGCTTCTGCGCTATTGCAAAACAACCAGTTTGAAATGGACCCTGATTAGTGTGTGTTAATACCAATGTTGCCTTTGCAGGACCTGATTGTACCAGACATTCTATAGATTTCATATGATTTATAATGTAGTCCAACTAATGTCACAACGTGAATTTTCTTCTCAGTTTTTTTTGTTCTTAATTAAAATGAGATGTTTCAAATGATCATCAGCTTTTTCTTTATGTTCTTAATTACCAGTCTTTTTCCATTCAGGCATCTGTGCAGATATTGCTGTATCAAAGCATGAATACTGGTCGTCTTTCGCACCTCTTCCTTTCGAAATTGTTTTATCGGCTGGACAGAAGGCTAAGGAAGAATACAGGGAAAAAGGCTAGTAATATCTTGCTTTGATGCTAATTCCCAAACCTAAATGAAAATTATACTGATATCAATAGCTTTTCCATCACCATGGAACTCTGTTCTTATGCTCTTTCTAACATAATCAACTTTTTCTTGATATAATTGCACCTTTCATATTAGATTTGATTGCATTCTGACATTCTGCAGGTAAGGAAAATCTGCAGAATGACAAACTTGTCCTGGATTTAAATGATCTCACTGGTGAAGGAAACATTGAGAGTATGCTAACAGTTGAATTGGGCTTAAAGGAACTTGCTTCATTGAAGGTTTCTTCTTTATTTTACTTGCACTTTGATTTGTTTAACATAAGATATACTTTAGTTCGTTTGTACTTGTCCACGCCTTTTGCTTTCTTATGTTTTTTTATGTTGTTTTATTTATTTTGTAAAAACTCAATTCATCATATCAAGTCGCTTAGGTAGCAATTTTCCTTCTTTCCTTATAATTCATTATCATGCACTAGTTTGCATAGCTCTTCCTACCATCAGATGTCTTCATCCATATCTTCTTCAAAGAGGACTAGTAGAATAGCTACATTGTAAATCTTTGATGGTCCATTTAAAGGTTGAAGAATCCATTGTGCTTGCATTGGCTCAACAACGACGTCCAAACTCTGCTCGAATATCCATATCAGGTTTGTCCTCAATTTGTTGCGAACATGATTTGCTTGATTGATGATGCCTCTCTAAAGGATAGATCATTGAATGGATTCTAACATACTTCAAAGCATCTCTATTACCCTGTGTGTGTCAGTCTGGATACTTTGTTGGCCATGGCAACGGTAAATTTGGATATAACATTGACAAAATTAGTAATAGGTCAATGCTGCTCTTGATTGTGCAATGAATTTCCTTATTTTGAAGGTCAAGTTTTGTGCCATTACTTGCTTCTATCTCTTTAATCTTCCTATGCAGCATTTTACAATTGCTCCATTTGCAGTTGTTCCATGGGTTTTCTATGAATATTCTATCTTGAAGAAATTTATATGTATTTTTTTTTCGTACTGAAATTTTGAATGAAGTGTAACTTGTCTTTGACATATTAAGCTAGTGATTTCCTCTTTAGTTTTTAGGTCGGGTTAATTCTGAAGTTTTTGCTACATAAAAGTTTAATTGTTTTGTTAATTATTAGTTATATTACTTGCATATATGTGTTCATGTACTTGTGTGCATTCCTTCTCGTTTATGCTGCTAGCATATGTTGGATGATACTATCATTGGAAACTTGGAACTTATATTTATTTTCTTAACCTATTCTATTATGGCAGATCTCAAGTCCCCGAGTGATCCAAAGTATATGGAAGCATTTGGTGAGTCCTGTGTGGTATCTTATTCCACATTTTTTATAGTATCCAATATAAATGGGGTAAAGTAATCTGGAATTTTTCTATTTAATTGGATTTTGGGTTCAATTCCTTTATTTTCAGCAATTACAATGGAATGACAGTAATATGGTCTTCAGTAACCTGATTTCATATCAATATCATTTTTTATACTTGTGTTCACTAGTTGCATTTTGCTATTCTTGGATAAGCAAGTGGACCATCAATCAATTGGGCCAGATGTCATATCAATATCATTTTTCGTGCATGTTCACTAGTTGCATTTTTCTATTCTTGGATAAGCAATTGTACCTTCAGTCACTTGGGATCCTTCATTTTATCCTCGTTCCAATAGTCTGCACAATATCTTCTCTTCAATCTGAGTGATCATGTATTTCCTTATGACTCTAATACTTATTCACTATTCTCCTTATGCATCTCATGTCATGAACCAGAAATGCTCAGTTTCCTGTGTAAGCTGATCTCTATGGTGTCAGAGTAGATTTTTTAGATTTGCCTTTTCTTCCCTAGAAACGTTAGATTTCTTCATAATAATCTTGCAATGGTGGTAATTAATGTCAAAAAGGTCCTTTCAGCTACAATTGAAGAGAAATTCCATTTCTTTTGTTCATATTGTAATTATTAAAGCAGCAATATGTATAAGCTGTTTTTTCCTCAAATCGAGGCGATATTTGTGAACCAATTTCTTTTCTTGAACAGACCATTACATGCTCCGGGAATACCTTGTTTGGTATCCAGTGGCTTCTTAAGCTTTATCTTTTTTATCGCGCTATTTACAAGGAAAAAATGTCAACGCCATTTGGATTGCTCGAGGATTTTTCAGAGCCCGTTGATGTCATTAGTTAGACATCTCAGAAAACAAACGTACATTTTGTTCATCGATTTCCTCTTTTGGTTGCAGAATTGAGCCCAGAGGAGTCTGAGGATGTCCTTTTCAAGGAGGTCTGTCATTTCTCCCACAGTTTCGTTACTTTCAGGATCAATATATTTTGTTAAAGTAGATATACTAAACTATGGAGTAAATAAAATATGGTTCTTTCTTCCGTTGAGTTGTTAATTATGAAACAACTATCTCGCATAGGCATGGCTTACTTATTTTTGGAGAAGAGCCAAAGCTCATGGTATAGAGGAGGACATAGCCAATAAGAGACTTCAATTTTGGATTAACCGTAGTGGGCAATCACCGACTTCACACGATGCTGTTGATGGTAATTTCTACTATACTCTAGACTGAGACATTAAATGTGTACGTGGCTTTTCAGATATAGTTTTCCATAGAAACTTTATATTGCATCTGCTGTTTCATTTTTGCAGGTCCCATTATTATGCTTTTCTTGTCCCGTGTAGAATTCCAAATATAATTTGTATATTATTCAAATTGATCATGCCCAAAAATGTTATTGCACTACATTACAAAAATTTTCATGCAAATTTTGGAATTAGGGTGCTCTGAAAATGGTTTTTATCCACATGGAAGGCTAACTGATTTCAAATAGATTGCAATACATTACAAAAACCATAAATACTGAATTGTAAAAGAAAGATGTCTTTTCAAGTTTTCTATGCATCTAATATTGCTATGACGGGGGGTTCAGCTTTGCATTGTGAAATTTTCTATATCTACAACACGTTTTTGCAACAAAATTCTACAGAGGTCAGTGTCCTTGGAGAAATTACATTTTAAAACTTTTATTTAGAGCATAGCCTGCTTAACGGCTAAACTCTTATTAATACATGTGCTAAAGCTTCATAGCCTGGTGTACTTAATTCTATGCTGTGGAGATTAGTTCCTGAATTGAAAATCATGCTTTCATTTATCGGAATACACTGATAATGTATATATGATCAGATTTGTTTGTTCATATCCTAATGAGGTTGTAATTTTTGATGGTTGATTCATCTTATATATTACTGGGAATTCAGTTGATATCATGCTGATGTAACACTTTGTTCTAGGGTCCATTTATTTGTTTATTATTTGTATACTAAAAATAATATTTTATCATCATATAGTTGAGCAAGGTTTGATGGAGCTAAGAAAGCTGGGTATTGAACGGCGACTTTGGGAGGCATCACGCAAAGAAATCGACCAGGATCCTGCCCTTCATGATGGTCAAATGTCTGCTGTGCAATCCAAACGATCTACACGCTAAATCAGAATTTGAAACGTTTGATGTTTAATAGTTAATATGCGCTACAGTAAAGGTTCCTTGGATTCATTGAAGCGTCTTCGTTTTTGTTGACAGCCTGATTGTAAGTAGGTTTATTATTCCGCTTGCTATAGCACGGTATGATATAAAATGGTTTTTCTTCATAGGTACGGATTATGCACTTTGTGATTTTATCGGCTGCCAGATAAAAATAAGATGGAATCAAATTTTGGTTACATTTAGGTTTTTGTTTAATATTTGGAGACGATTCCTGCTCTAAGAATAGAAGATTTTCGAACAAATTCATTTTGGTGTAGCATATAAAGTATGCCAACCACAAGGCATCTGAATTTGACAAAGCAGAATGAATGCAGCTTTGGATGGAGAAAGCCAGAAAGGTAAGATCCCTGTATGGTCTGCTAGCCTGCTGGGATGTTGGTTTGTATATCACTTCCAAGAATTGATTACGGTGAGTGCAAATGTTAATTATGTTCTTTGTTTAATGTCAAGTGCCTTCACTCCACGTGTAAGGTCCATCTCGATCTGTAGGTAAAGCTCCAACCATGGTAGCTTTATTTTATCGAGTACATATAAAGGTTTATGAAATGCACCTTTGTAATTTATCTCGGAGACAATCGTTATTTGGTCTGTGATTTGTCAAGGCTAGTCTTAGTGATATTATATGCGAACTAGAATTGAGTTTTTCATCATGATGCATTAAGTTGATTCATATGCTGGATATGTTGATAGATTGAAAATAGATGCTATATTCAAAATTATCTTATATTAATGATTCTTAGATCAAATTTTTCATAGTTTGGAGATGATTTTAAGGTTGTAGGAAGATACGGATGTAAATTGGGATCCGTTGTGTGAAAATTTGTGTGGATTGTCATAGATTAACGGGATAAAATTGGGCGAAAATCTTATGTGGAAGGTCGATTTGTTTGAATAAATGTTTGATAATGGGCGTTGTACTGATTAAGACGATTTTTTAAATTTGAAATTTCTCTTCGAAACCTTTTTTTATTTGGATTATTATGTCTGCAAGGGTGTTTAAAACTTAAAGTCATCTGACTTATGAGTCATCGGCTTAAAATCTGTTGTACAGGTCATTTAGAAAACTTAAAAGAGAGAATGCAAAAAGAAAAAATCAGAAAAAAACAAGTGCTTAAAAAAGGGATAATTGTAATAGCAGTAGCAAACCTTTCATGTAGTAGCAAATTTTGCTCAAACCTTTCATTTTTGCCATTCACGATACCAAATTTTTCATTTATGTCACTCACGGTATCAAATCTTTCAAAAATGTCGCAGTTGAAGTCCAAATGGACAGTTTTTATTAGTTTGACCGTTAGTTGATCAAATAATTGATTTTGACAATAATTTTGATTAATTTTAAAAGGTTAAAATAGTAATTTTATAATAATAAAATAATTAAAATTTAAAACCCATTCCACCTCATCATGAGGAGACTCCAAAAAGTTGCAGGAACTTTGTCGGAAAGGCAGTTGTGCTCGAACCTTAAACGTAACAAGCTTTGGTCAGAAAATGAATCTTCAATCATTAAAATCTCTTTAAGAAAACCCTTTGAACACAGATTTTTCGGCATTTCGCCTGAAAATCCGTTCGTTGAAACATCAATCCATTGTAAAGACGAGGATTTTTTCTAACATTTGGGGGTAATTTACCTGTTAATTGGTTTCGAGTGGCAATGCTTAACTCATATAAATTAGGCAAATTGGCAATGTTTTCTGTGCATTTACCTTGGAATCTGTTTGCATACAGGTTGAGTGACTCGAGTGCCAACTGGGATTCCACTCACCAGATTGGTGAACTCGGGATTCCACTCATTAACGCATTGAGAGGACCTTGAGCCTCCAGAGTTAACCCAGTTGTTGGACAAAGATACACACGATATTAGACTGTGTA